>JANHFL010002982.1:96553-103999 GCA_032468155.1 Oxyrhabdium leporinum | reverse complement strand
TATCTATCTATCTATCTATCTATCTATCTATCTATCTATCTATCTATCTATCTATCTATCTATCTATCTATCTAAGACACACACACACATACACACATCTCCATCCATCAGAACGAGAGGGAGGCAGGCTGGGAGGAATAACTGTGAAAGACAAGGGACATGGTGTCTTCAAGGGATGTGGTGACACCTTTGAAACGATGAACAACTAGTGAAATAGCTGTTATCAGCTCTTTAAGGTAAGCAAGATCAAGAAACAGACATAGCAAGGTTTCGGAAATACTCATCAACATTGTAGGTATAATAACAGAATCTTGAAAGCCTGTCAAAGTTTGTTTCTATTACAAGCATAGGATACAAAGAAAGAAGAGTGGAGGCAGGAGAAAGTTGAAATAATGTACCAAGAGTGGTATGGGACATAGTTGAGGAGAAAATGAGGCAGGTTCTTTAAAAACAATGAGCAGTGGCTGAACGTATTAACTTTCTTTACATTCCTATCTGAATAGGTCATTCAATCTAAGTACTAGTCTTGTTTGGAAATGCTTAGATGTGTAGTATATAAATCAATAATGAAGTGAAAAGTGTTAACCATTACCTTAGACAGGACTATGTAGCAAGACAGTGTTAACCATTTCTGACACAGATTAAATGCATTTATTCTTTTGCAAACAAATTGTTCTTTCTTTTTTAATATATGATTCTCAAATATCCTATGAAAAACTCAGAATAGCAATTCAGTGATGTAATAAGTTTAAGGATAAAAAATGAAATATTAATCTGTCCAAAGTTCACAGTGGACTTTGGCATTCTAATTTTTCTCTGTATCTCTGCATCTAGTTTAGCCTTGTAATGATACTGATATTACATGCAATTGCTCCTACATTTTGCACTAATATACACAGCCATTCACTTTTTTTGATATCCGGAAAACTGATAACTGTGGGAAAAATGGATTCCATGAGCCAGAGAGCTTTATAGCCAAATGAGGACTATTTCAGTATTGGCCAAAGGAGATTTGGACACATGGTAACATTATTGTACAAACATGAAACAAAAAGTTTACACCATGAAAACTGACAACTGAAGGAAGTCTGTAGAAGATAAAATTTCCAAGCTCTCCATCCAAGGTGGGACAAGAACTCTAGATCTCCCGGTTTCTAGACTGAAGCCTTAACCATTACACCAAACATTTATCACTCTATCAATCTATCTATCACTCTATCTATCTATTATCCATCCATCCATCCATCCATCTATCCATCCATCTATCTCATATATAGCTGGAGAAGTACAGAGCCTGAAGAAGGAACTCAAGAAGATGTGGAAAGTAAAGGCAAAAGTGGTCCCAGGGGTGGTAGGAGCACTCAGGGCTATGACTCCTAAGATGGAAGAGTGGCTCTAACAGATTCTGAGAACATCATTTGAGCTCTCTGACCAGAAGAATGCAGTGCTAGGAACAGCTGAGATATCCTCAAACTCTCAGGCCTCTGGTAGAAGGCTCAAGATTGAGACAGTAATACCACACATCGGGTGAGAAGGGATTTTATATATAAATACTGACAAGAGTTATAATTTAGTATGCATTTCTTTGGCAAATTTGTCTTTTTCCCTTTCCGATTTTTCCCTATATTTTTCTCTTCCTGATTTTGGTCAATTCCTTCTAAGCCCCATATATCATTCAGAAAAGTCCTACAACATACAGAGAGGGCTTGACAGAGCAAAAGAAGGAATGAAAAGGCAAACATATGAAAGATTTTTTAAAGAAAATACTACTACTTTAGCACAGTCTCTTTCTATGTATATATGAATATTATTATTTTTTTAAAAATCACCAGTCTCTTATAATCAGTTTATGTTACTAACTATTCTGGAATCAGAATTCAAATTTACTTACAAATATTTGAAACATGCAAGTTTCATGACTATACTGTATCTTATATGGTAAAGTAGCAATATGTTACAAACTGTGAAGAATCTAACAGCAACAGCCTTATTAAAATGTAAACTATATATCTTTATAAAAAATGAAAGATTTAGAATGAAGTATCAATAATAAGGCTTTGCTGTTGACATAATTGACCTACGAAAACATTCTCATCAAGAATTCAGGATTCTTGTGTTTATATAGTTGCAACTTTAAAAGTCCTTCACATCTAAGTGCTAATCTAATTGCAGTTCATATTTTGTATAATCTTCCCAAAAGGAAAACTAATTTCAAAATATGTGATCATAAAAGTTGTCCTAGATTTTACACGCATACTTTAATCAAATAATATCAGATAATCTTTAACAGGAAATTGGTAGGAGCTTCATTTAAGCAGCATCCATTTGCACTTATATAAATGTACTGAGTGTGTAGGAAGAATTTGACAGCTTGCCATATGTGATTTCATTCCGTAGCCTACCTACTTTACCATCAAAAGTTATATCCTTTGAAGCATTGCCAGAATTACTTTAGCCCAGAAGATATGCTAGATGTGCCCTTTAAAAGCCATATCATTTTCTTTCTATTCTGACTAGTTCAGTGTAGCATCTGCTCAACTAAATTCCTTTGAAGGTTAACCTCCTCCCTCCTTACCCCCCCACTTCACTGAACCTGTTGTACAGCTAAGGTAGCCAATACTGAATGAGGTTTGCCCAAGCCTATATTTGAGTTAAATGAACTCGCAAAAAGGTGGGGGGGGGGAGTCTCCTGAATCAATCATCTTTTCAATCACCTCTGGAAATTAATTTACTGAAATGAACAGACAGTATTTTATTTTAAATCAGCACAATGCTGATATTCTCTTTGAGTAAGCTAGGATGTGGGTGTACGGAGGCATCTTTGTCTGACATAGAGGCAATACAAAATGAACAACTAGCGCTGCACAGATATGACAAAACCCTTAATGTATAAAAACACCAGAGATAAACATACGTTTCTGAAAGGAAAAAAAATGCACCTATTCATGGAGAAATGATTTTTTTCTTTTGCAGTGTGCAGTGTATGTGTATGTAGAATAAATATGTTCAGTAGGCATATTCTATGCCAAAGCATAAACTGGCAATATTGTAACCGTAAAATTATAGTAATAAATATGTATTTGTGGCATGTATGCTATAAAATCATATGCAAAGCAATCACAGTACGTTGGAGATGAGATTGGTGGCAAATTTCATAAAATAAATAAATATTATAAAAAGACTTTGTTTTGGACTCAGAGAGCAGTAAGTTGAGATCCACTGCAATGGAAAAAGGAAGTGAAGCCAAATCTTTATTGTAGTCTTTGACTAGCATAAAGGAATATTTGCAATTGTTCCAATATGAATTGTCTAGCAGCTCTGAAAAAAATAACTAAAATTGGAATTATCAATGTAAAGCTATAAAATCACTATTATCACCCTCAACCTAGAAATTTGGTAAGAATAACAGAATAGAATAACACAGTTTGAAGGGACCTTGTAGGTCTTCTAGTCCAACCTCTGCTCAAGTAGGAGAACCTATACCATTTCAGAGAAATGGCTGTCCAATTCCTTCTTAAAAACCTCAATGATGAAGCACCCACAACTTCTCAAGGCAATTTGTTCCACAGATTAACTGTACTGTCAGGAAATTTCTCATTATTTCTAGATTGGTTCTCTCCTTGATTAGTTTCCATCCATTGCTCTTGTTCATTTTTCAGATGCTGCAGAGAGTAGGTTGACCTCCTCTTCTTTGTGGAAGCTTCTTAGATATTGGAATACTATCATGTCACCCCTAGTCCTTTCCATTAAACTGGGCACACCTAATTCCTGCAACCGTCTTCACGTTTTAGCCTCCAGTCCCCTAATCCAGCGGTCCCCAACCTTTCTATCTTGGAGGCCCTGCCTGGCATGGGGGAGGGATGTATGTGAGCGGCAGGCGCATGTGCACACATAGCTCCATTGGTGCGAACGGTGGGAGCACGCACCCTCCACTTGTGCAAATAGAGCTTTATGTGAGTGGAGGCGCTTGCGCAGGTCCATTCACATGAAGCTCCACTTACACGAGGGCATTTGAGCGGAGGACGCTTGTGCTCACATGCGAAGCTACACTCGCGCAAGTAGAATGCTCGCACAAGTGGAACTTCATGCGCAAGTACAAGTGCCCTCTGCTCAAGCGCCCTCCACTGGTGTAAGTGGAGTTTCGTGCGCGAGTGCAAGGGCCCACTGCTCATGTGAGTGGAGGCTTAGACATGGGTGCTTGCCTGCCACTTGCGAGAGTGGAGCTCCGTGTGCGCATACATGCTCATGCTTGTCCATCACTTGTGTGGCCTGGTTTCGAACAGGCTGCAGCCCAGTATTGGGCTGCGGCCTGGGGGTTGGAGACTCCTGCCCTAATCATCTTTACTGCTCTTCTCTGAACTCTTTCTAGAGTATCAACATCTTTTTTATATTGTGGTGACCAAAACTGGATGCAATATTCCAAATGTGATCTTACCAAGGCATTATAAAGTGGTACTAATACTTTATATAATCTTGATTTTATCCCTTTGTCGATGCAGCCCAGGACTGTGCTGTCTTTTTTGGCAGCTGTAGCACATTGCTGGCTCATATTTAAGTGATTATCTAAGAAGATTCCAAGATCCTTCTTACAGGTACCACTATTGAGCCAGGTAAGCTCTATCCTTCCTTGCTTTCTAGGATACCTTGAAGAGTTGGCTCTTGCCATAGGTGTGGGGGCACAAAATTGCTGGAGCCCAGTAAGATGGTATGTAGATGTATGAAAGAGTGTTGCCTGGGGTGCCATGAGTTTATGGATTTTTTTATTCAGACTATTTTTGGAGAGGAAATTGCTTTTAGAATTTTGTGCACCACTCATGGTTGTAATTACAATAGGAGTGACTATATAAGTATTTAAAAATATGTAAGTATTACATTTAAGATTAAGATTATACAATTCTGTAAGATTCCATTTTGCCCATTTTGTAGTAACAGCTTTCCCATTCCTTGCATTCATCATGTAGATACAAGGAAGTGGAACAGTTCCTAAATTCATCCTGATATGTTCGTGTACTATTACTTGCTTTTCCCAAAATATTTCAAATAGCAATAGCACTTATCTGTTAGACTTATATGCTGCTTCACAGTGCTTTATACCTTCTCTTAGCGGTTTTACAGAGTCGGCTATTGCCCCCCAAAATCTGGGTCCTCATTTTGCCAACTTTGAGTCCATCAGGATTGAACTTCCCGGCAGTGGGCAGAATTAGCCTGCAATACTGCATTTCAACCACTGCTCCACCATGGCTCAAATAATGAAAGCGTAGTTGTTCTGATGGTCACAGCTCCTTCAAATCTCTGCTTACTTGTAGAATGATTTTCTTTCTGTTTCTCAAAGATTTTTTTTCAGACACCTCTATCTCACATACCTTCTGATGGAAAGGAAGCTATTTCCACACTGTTTCTGCTTTTATCAAGCATCACTGGAAGTGGTACACATATAAGTCAATTCTTGGCAGGCCAAATAACCTAATATAACATCACTGGTATTATACAGTCTATATACAATATAGACATTGGTATTAAAGAAGAGGGGGTCAACTTATTTTCCAAAGCACCAGAGGGCAGTACAAGAAACAATGGATGGAAACTAGAGAGACAATATGGAATCAAGGAGAACTTCCTAACAGTGAGAATATATAACCAGTGGAACCAGTTTGCCTTCAGAAGTTGTGGGTGCAACACCACTGGAGGTTTTTATGAAGAGATTGGACAGTCATTTGCCTGGAATGGTATATAAGGGTCTCCTGCTTGAGCAGGGGGTTGTACTAGAAGACCTCCAAGGTCTCTTTCAGCTCTATTTTGAATTGAATTGAAACTTAATTGAAATATTCTAAAGGTCTAGAAATCTGATGGGAAAAACATGATACTATTCTGTAACTAAGAAAGTCTCAGTGTCAGACCTAGATTTGCTTACACACACACACACACACACACACACACACACACACACACACACACACACACATATCGCCATCTTGGAATTTTATGTAAACCACTCTAGGTTCAATGGAAGACAAGCATATAGTGAATGGAAAAATCCTCTATTGATTTATTAGGAGGTGCTTCACACTGCTATTGAAAGCACTGGACGTAGTTTGTATGCACATCAGGGGCTGTTTCTGGTTATTCTGTGTGACTGTAGCACAGTTTCAAAATGCTTTAGCGCAACAGATAACATCATTTTCTTGTCTCTGTGAGGTACACTGGATTACTTTTGGAGTGGGAAGTGCCTTGTTGATACAAATCAAGGGCAACTTGAATATGACTAAACCTAATAACAGAATAAAATAACGCAGTGAAACTTGGTTGGGGGGGGGGGATCTAATGTCATTTGAATCTAACTTGATCCTGAGTTGTTACTTGATGCCAAGGTTACGTGAAAAATATTTGAAAACATGTAACACATAAGCATGAGATTCTAAAGCATTTTCTTACAGGCCACGTTGGGTAGCAACAAATAAAATGATGTAATATAAGGCACTACCCTGGTCTTTGTTCATCCCACATTTCATTATTTGATATTTTCCCCCCCTTCAACTGGCTCATTAAACATACTCACACAAATCATCAAATAGATTTGATTTCCCCAATTAATCTCTTTCTCTATATTTCTGGGTATAAAAGAGAAAATTCCACACAATTGCCCGAACCCCTGAACTACTAAAATTACTGAATGCTGCTGCATTCAATGAAGAACAAGTGGGATGAGATTATGTTCTATTATACAAGAGTCAATCTTGTGACGCCCAGGGATGGAACTGGAGTTTCATTTATATTTTTATTCACAATTTATCTTGTTAAACCTATTTATGAATTGCAATACTTATATACATTGAATTCTGCAATTTTTAGAATATTGTGGTACATCTTGCCATTAAAAGATTTTGAGGAACACCACAAAAGTACATTGTATTAATGGGGAAATTGTTTGCAAACATGTGTGAATTACAGAAAATGTAAAAAAAAACACCTATATTGAAGCTGAAAGTGTATATTAATTTTATGAATATTTTGTTCAAAAGAGCAAACTGAAATAGAAACATTTTTCAGTAAAAGCTGGTAAAAAAGAGAAGGTGAGTTAATATTGTTGGATTCAAATTCTATATTGTTATATTGCAACTTCAAATTATTACTGACCATATTATTTTAAAGAAACACATAATACCTCTGAACTGCTGTCCTTTCTTACATAAGTAAAATGTTTCAATCTCGGCTTTCTTATTCAAGCATTCCAATTCCTATCTAACCAAGTGCTGCCATTTATGAATTTCACAGCAAAACAAAATTAACATTACCACAGAAAGATGAAATCTTCTATTAAAAGGAAGTTTTACTTCAAAAATATCATGATACATGTAATAGCCATCCTCAAGCAAATAAGGATTCCTATAAATTGAATGTTAATTCTTAAAGAATGCATGACAATTTTATAAGAGTAAACTCACACTG
>JANHFL010002982.1:68340-91453 GCA_032468155.1 Oxyrhabdium leporinum | reverse complement strand
AATATGACTGCAGCGTAAATGGAGATTTTATTGCAATAGCTATTGCGATGGGATAAAGAATATCTTAAAGCTGCTACTGCTCTCTGTGTGTCATAATGTGCTCCACCCCTAACCCACCCCAAGTTGCACTAAATGCCTTTGTCAAGTTTCTTCTTCTGAGTGTAGAAATTGTTAACATGGCTATTTGACTTTGGGGCAGTATATTTTCCCTGCTGATATCACTCTTATAAGTGTGAAAGAGAAACATTCCAAATGTGGACTAACGGACTTTCACAATGCTTGCTTTTATGCTTATGTGCCACCCAGCAGTTGCTTCCTCTTAGACCCTGTTGATGGTCATCTTCTTTCTCTCTTGCCTTCCACCTTTCCCAGCATTGTAGACTTCTCAAGAGACTTAACTGTTCACATAATGTTCCCAAAATATGATAATTTGTTCCTTAAGTGAGATTGGTTTGCGGATTGATTGATTTGTTCTATGATCTATTTATTTTTCTTTTTGGATCTGGAATTGATTTGTCTTATCATTCATATATTTGTTTTCTTGGCTCCCCGGGAATTTTTAAGAGCTATTTTTCCAACACCAACACTCAATGGCATTAATGCTCCTTCTATCCCGCCTCTTCAAAGTCTTTTGCTGCATACAGTATCAAGGAGGAAATCATTTGCTGCATTATTCTGATCTTTGTAAGTACAGACACATTCATTGATATCTTACCAAGTGCTAATCTGCCCTGTATTTTTTTTACTGGTTATTCCTTTATTTTTGATAGTAGATCCTAAAACGAAGATGCTCTCCATCACTTCATTTCATTTTCATTTTATTAAATTTATATACCGCCCCATTCCAAGGACTCGGGGCGGTTTACATCTAAAAGTCTCTTAAAACCATTTTAAAATTAACCCGTAAAATTTTTTAAAACCCCTTTAAAAACTTCTATATCTTCACTGTTAATTCTAATACTGGTTGCTGTATTTGTTCTCATTAGTTTGGTCTCCCTTATACTTAATCTTAATCACATTTTTTTGCTCCTTGACTTTCATTACTAGAACTTCTAGTTCATTTACATTTTCAGCTTTCATTAAAGAGTTATCAGCATAGTGCAGGTTATTGGTGCTTCTTTCTCTAGATTTAAAAATATACTCATCTTCTTCCAATCTCGCCTCCCTCAATATATATTTAGGATATAGGTTTAATAAATAAGAAGAAAATATACAGCCTTGTCTTACTCCTTTGCCAATTTGCCACCAGCCTGTTTCACCTTCTTCTGCCTGGATTGTGTCTTCTTGTCAGGTGTATAGGTTTCACATAAAGAAAATGAGATGTTTTAGGATATCCATTTCCCTAGGGCCATTCCACAACTTGACAATCAATCAAAACAATGAAAGAGCTTTCTATAATCAAGAAAGCATATAGTGACTTCATTTTAGAATGATTGGCTTTCTCAGTTATCTAGTGTGCATCAACAATATTATATCTCATTCCGCAGCCTTTTCTAAAACCAGCTTGAATATTTAGCAAGAGAATCAAAGTTAAGAAAAGAACTACTCTGGTGCTAGAGTTTAAGTTTTGGAGTAGCACTGTGGAAACCCAAGTTCAAGCCTGCACTCACCAATGGAAACTCCCTGGGTGACTATTTCTTAGCTCAACGTATTTCATGGTTATTATGGGAATGAAATTAAGGGAGAATCCCATATAGACTGCCTTATACTTCTGGAGAAAGTATGTACACTGTACATGTGTACACTGTACACATAGACAGAAAGATGTCACTGAAGCATTACTCTCAAAAAATACAAACCCAACACTACTGAACAATTAAATTCCTGAAAAACTGTAAAGTTTATGTAAAGATCTGCCACCTCTGCCAGCTAATAGCAGGAACCCAGCAGTGTTTATAGTATGGCAATTACAGTATTATGAATTCAAAGCAAGTCCATAGCCCTTTAAAGCTTGTTCCTGGCACTTTTATTAAAAACAAGAATTCAGTAACATAACAGGTCGCTACAATGATCTTCACACTTGGAAAATTTTTTGAGCTTGCGCTGGCACAGTAATTTCTGTTGATGTTCGCTTTCTTCTGCAGTAAATAAAACTTTTAGAATGGTTAATTTAGTGTGGATTATTGCAATCACTGTTAGTGATGAATACTGAAAACATCATAGCTGCTGGAAAGGCTATTACACTGGCAATCTCTGAACTCTGGGGAAAAGGTAGCATGATACTTGGAATAGTTTATAGATTTGAAACTTAAGCACCCATTTATTCTTTTAAATATGTTCACTCCTTTTTCTTTTCCAAGATTTTTTAAAAAGGAGGTTTATTAAATATATGAGCTGCTGAGTAACAGTCTCATATAAAATGCAGCTCTCCTAATTTGAAATATACAATGCCTTTGGGATACAAGTTACTTGAACATACCAGAGATCAAAGACACAATACCTTAGTAGCAACTAGAACTGTTGCATCTAAGGATGGAAATTTGGCCATCTATAGATAAGCTTTGATTCCCCTCCCTCCTGAATGATCAGTATCTTTCTCAACTGGTCATTTATATAAAGAATTAATGCTCACTGTGATCATGTATGTTTCATATTTCCATGAATGTCTCAATGCTTCACAGTCAGCCCAAGTCTCAGGGGGCTATAATACTTTTAAGAGACAAACCTAGCATCCCTTCTCTTCCTTTATTTGCAATCCAAGATGGAGAACAATTCCCCCCCCTGACTGACTCCACTGTAGCCTAAACCTCAATAATGTTCCCTCTCTAGCCCCTTTCCTGCATCCCACTGAAATACAATGGTAGCAGGCCACAGAGGGACAGAGTTCTCTTTTCCCAAAGTCTGACTGGTATTTCAACAGGGAGCAACAACCTGTCCCATTGTTGTTTTATCCATTTTGGCACACCATATTGTCAAGACTCTGAAGCCAATTCAACCTGGAAAATATGTTAAAGGTGAGTAGAAGGGTATTTCTATCCTTGGTACTGGAGAAAATGGGGAAAGGGAACTTTTATTTTTAAATAGTAACCCAAGAAATAGAAGACTGTCTAGAAAGGTTTTCAGCTCAAAGCATCATCTATGTTTGTAACAATTATTATGGACTGTATGATGAATTCTGAAAAAGAGAAAAGATGGCTCAAGGTCTCCAGACTCTTTTCAGAAAAAAATAAGGAAGATGAAGTAGAGGACAGCATTCTTGGAGTCTGGAGGAAACAGTGGGAAGCAATCTCACCAGTTTGCCTTCAATAAATAGCTATTTTATGATCTGATGCTAGATAATTATTTTGTGATTGGACACATACAGATAGGAAACCATCTTGTCAAAATACCCAGAATGTCAAAGGTGTGTAAAAGATGTGCACACAATTCTGCAGGTCATTCCAAAGAAAATGATAATGAACCTATCACTAATGCTCAAGCTGCAAAGAGCAGGACATGAATGATAGGAATATAGTATGAAGAAAACCTTCCATGAACAGAAATAAAGCTCCCAAATCTTATACCTAGCTAATTCTGTTGGTCTTTTTGCCCAGAAGAAACAGACAAGAAACTTCCATATATTGTATAGAGATTAAATAATGACCCTCTTCAACTCCTGTGCCAATCTCTGTTTTGGCAGGCTCTGCACTTCCTCTCTCAAAAACGGAGAGAGCAGAACAGCTCTTCCCCAGGGCATCAAAAGGGCTGTGCATCTGTCCACAGCATCAAAGTGTTCTCAGTGGGATCAAAGCTGCTCTGAATGGATTTGCACTGCAACAACGGCGAAAATAATCACATCAGGGATCTTGAGAAATATTTCCTTACATTTTTAAAAAGCAGTCAACTTATCCTGAACTCAGTATGATACCCTCTTTCTTTTTCAACCAAAGGCTGGCCCCTTGGAGCAGAATATTTGACCTCAGGAAGCAGATTTTACTCATTTTATTAGCAATTACACCGTCTTATTTTTAATCATATGTTTTTCAGCAAAGCACTGACTAAAAAAGAGAAAGGTGTTCCCTATTGTTTGGCCAGATGCTACATTCAAACCCACTACTGTAAGCAGAAAAGCAATAACCTGCCCCAGAGTCCAGGTTTTGGTTTATGGGAGCTGAAATTGTAGGCAGCTGGAGGGTCCTAATCTGTGGAAAGCTGGGTCTGCCTGTAGTTCAAAAAAGTTTGAAGAACGGTGCTGCAGCTCGCTACAGGAATATGCTTTTAGCAAGGAGGATGCGAACACGGTTAAAGCCAACTTTTTTTTTTCTTGAACAGATGATATTTCAGATGGTGACACTATTCCAGATGCATCAATTTCCTTGAAAATCGAATCCATATATGTGCATATGCTGTGCTGGCAGGAGGACTGCCTAAAATGGCCCCAGCCCAAGAGCTAATATTCTTTTGGCCAGAATAATGCAATTATTATTTTCCTAGCTATCAGTCTAAGCATACAGAGCCATCTGTTATGCAAAGCAAACATACACATCTCAATTACAGAAAATGCAGTTGCCTTGACAGAATTTGGATTACACCACTAACCAGGGCTGTAAAATTTGTTTTCAGATAGTGCATAATGGATGCCTTTCAGGAGTTTCCTAATTAGTATTTACCTGTTTAAACTGATTAACCATCCTTCTTTTTTCCGCTTTATTAAACTTTTTTGGACACCGCATAAAACAGATTAATATGCAATATGATGAACCCAAGACAATAATAAACATTAATATATTCTGTGTGGTTTTTAAAAAAAAAACTCCATTAATAAATGGAGTTTATAATGTGTGATTTACCAGTAACAAATTATGAAACATTTGAAACTGATACCCAAACAATCAAAGCAGGAATTACATCCTATTACCAAAGTAAGATCAAAGTGAGATATAAAAATACCATATTGAATTTTGGTCTTAATTCTCTCACCATTTTCACACACACACAAAGAGAGAGAGAGAGAAAATGGATGTAAAGCAATATAACCAATGGACACTTCATAAATAATATTCTGAATTGATATTTCATTATTTTAAGTCCTGGGTATTTTTCTTTTACACAAGTTATTGTAATTATTTTTGTAATTAGGTTTTTATTCTGGAGGAACCAGATATTCATATGTGCATAGCCAGCACTGCTTTCTTCATTTGTTCACATAATTCTTAAATGATTACTTTAGTTAAACATTTTCAACTTAATTTAGGACAACCAATTAAATCATAATGTTATGAAAAGTTGCAATCTAAGGACTGTCTTAATAATCACAGCAATGCAAGCAAAACATCCAATGTGGCTCTCCATTCTAAGCAAAAAAGATGTAATGTTATCATAGCTGAGTTCTTCAAGTGTAATTCAATTATAGGCACAGTAACCTATTTTGTAATCATCATGAAAAAAAAGCCTCCAAGGCTTCCCAAATTTTTCAGGATATCTGTGATTCCACAGTTACTGACAGCTCAGTTAACTGTAATAAATAAAAAATATTTTTTCCTCTTCATACAATCTTAGAGTTTAAAAGGAAATGATACAAAAGATCGAACAATTACACTGCACTGTTTCATAAAAATCTTCTCTACCCATTTACTATACATGTGCAAAAAGAGCAGACTGTGTTCTTGAAATCCTCCCTGTAAGTCTTTTTAATGGTTTCTTTCAGCATTTCCTGACTCCAAGAGACTCCCTGCCATTGTGTCAGCTCCCAGGATAACGTCGGGTTCTCCATAAACATTCAGTAATAGGGCACAAGGGAAGTACTATGTCTGTGTCCCTTTTCTAACAGCTATGGAGGTTTAAAGTTCAAAACAAGCGAGAAAAGAAACTTCATTTGTTCTCAATAAATTAATAATGATTTTTTTATGGGAGAAAAGGGTTTTTCAAGTTCCCACTTTTTCTTTTTTCACTGGAACATTCTTTATCAACTTATACCTTCTAGGATGTGTAAAACTAAGCCATTAAATTATAAATTCAAATTGATGTGAAAAGTTCCAGAACGTCTTATCATTTTAAAAAGAGTGAGCCTTAAAATGGAATGTGAATGTTCTACTTACTTGGGAGAGGCCAAGATAAATGGAGACGGTTTCCGAAATGTACAAAAACTTTCCCTCTTGGTTTAGTGCAAATACAAATCCATCCAGTGACTGCAAAAGAAAAAAAGAGGAAAAAGTGAGACATTACGTACAGTGAAATATATACAAACAGATAAAACGTAACTGTCATAAACAATGGATTTTCCTTACAGACATTAACACATTAAAATGCATAAAACATTATTTGTACTTAAGAGAAATGACAAGATGTTCCCTTCAGAAAAGTAAGAGAAGAAAGAAATGATTGTGAATAGTAGTAATTTGAAAATTAACAAGGAATTATGATCCTCTCTTTATTCACATTTACTGTTTTATTTAAACACAAGCAAAACTAATCAGCACATTTCTGTCAGATAGGTTCACATTTGGAAAACACAGGGATACTGAAAATGTAATCTTTTCAGTATAAATGTGTAGATTTAAATTGTATTCTGACAGGTAGTTGGGCTTTAGATATAGTTGCAAGAATAATTTATGACAGAACATTGATGTTGGTATATAAACATTTATGAAAGCCATGTGAAACTTACATCAATTAATAAACCATCTTATTTCAAACTGACACAATACTACTGTATATAAGACACTGTGTGTTGACTATAATAAATGTTCATCCTGTGGTTGCAAATATACAAGTTTAGACTGTGTCTTATGGGGAAGTGAATGCTTTAAGTTGGTTATGCTGAGTTTCAGCTGCGTACCACACAACTACATTTCTTCTCTTCTATCTATTGCCATTACAGGCTCTACAGCTGCTTTTAAGCTCCTGATACCTGGAAAAGTGGGATGACTACTGCCAGATATACAGTTAAAAAGAAATAATTAGCCATCTGCAGTTTCACATTTCAAATTTTCTAAAATTGTGGCATTACAATATGTGGAAAGAAAAAGAGCTGTTCTAGATACTAAATGTATTTATTTAGGAATATATACTATGTGTTACAGAAAATGTTGAGCTCTTTTTAATAAGAAAAATAAGAAAAAGGCTATCCTCTGATTTTTATTATTTTTTTTAAGAAAAAAAATGTAAGGATGAGCAGGAGAAACCCTGGACTAGCTGCTGGGTTACATCTGTTGGTGTAGAAAAATTTAGAGCTGACCTTTGGGAAGGTTTGAGTGAGACATGAAGTCAAGAGGTAGAAAGAACAGCGAGAAAGAAACTTAAAATAACCCTATCTTGATTTGTTTTAGTCTAAGATGAGATAGAGAGAACTTGGACAAGATTCTGTTCATGACTGAAGATTCTGCTACTATACTCTACAGCAGGGATGTCAAACTCAATTTCATTGAGAGCCGCATCAGGGCTATGGTTGATCTTGGGGGGCCGGACTGGCGTGGCCAACTAGGTGGGCATGGCCACTCCCCAAACTGCTGGCATGTTTCTTCTTTGCATTGGGTAGACTGGGCTGATGCCAGGCTGGCCTGATCTTTCCTCTTCGCACCGGGTAGACTGGGCCGAAGGTACGTTGGCCTGATCTTCCTTCGCAATGGGTAGACTGGGTTGATCTTTCCTCTTTGCATTGGGTACACCAGGACGGCCCTGCGGGCCAGATCCGACTACATCAGGGGCTGGATCCAGCCCGCGGGCCATGAGTTTGACATCCCTGCCCTACAGCAATAAGTCTTTCCAGTATCTGTTTCCTGCCTGGCCTATCCCGAAGGGCTAAGAATTGGCCAACACCACCATTTTTTGTCAATTGCTAGGTGATTAGATGCATGTGATTTATCTGCCACCCTTCCTAAACTTGGTATCCTTTGGATGTAGTCTTAAACCTCCACAATTTTGAGCCCACATAGTCTTATAAATGTTGAAGGTGCTCCCTGATGCTTCTTTTTCCCCCTTCTAAACTGAACCAACAGAACTAACAGTGTAACAAATGGATTGGGGCACGTGTAGTATGGAAGTTTCCATTAAGTTCTGTCAGATGACCCTGTCAGCATTTCACATTCCAATCTTACTTCACGTTAGATGCTTGCGAAACTGTATTTTTCAGGAGCCCAAATACATGGGACACTGTTTAATTCATGCCACAATAGACGTGAGAATTCTAGAGCCCTGGTAACTTCAGTTCTTGGGATTTGGCAATCAGGATTCCGAATGAACTGCCATTGTCAGCCCTCCAAGTAAACCATACAGGAAACATGATAAAATGAATTTATTCTACTTTATTAAGTCTACATTAACAGAGTCTTGCAAATCTGAAAGTACAAACTTCTCATTGCTACTTTTAATTGCTTAATCCATTAGGGCAGGTCCTTCATAATTTTTTTTTCTCTGACAGCTAAGGCAACCCTGCCTTTTTTATCTGATTATTTCCTAGGCAGCATTTTCCCCCTCTTTCTCCAAGGTCATCCACACATTCCAATGCTGTTAAACCAGTATATAGAAGTGTTCACGACTGGATCATATCAAAAGTGCTACTGGCTTAAAATTTTAAGACAACTGGAACAGATAGAGACTCAAAATAAAATTAAAAATGACTCTTATGTTACAATTGGGAATTAGTGGCAGACTGTTAAGATTTCATTTTAATTAACCTTTCCTCTTGTCTTTCCACAACTCTGCAGTCTTCTACATTCCAGTATATATACATGAACCACCTAAAAACACATGCTAATTCATTTATTTAAATGTAAAGGAATTCTTAAATTCAGTAGAGAGAGTATGAAAACAGCTTTAGTTGTTCATGGAGAATGAGTCAGTTATGACAAAACAAGCAGTAAAGTTAACATATTAAAGAAGGATCTTCAATTTGTATTTATGAATTAATAAAAATGTAAATCTGCATAGATTTTAGTCAAACACAAGAATTTATACAAGCAAGTAGTTTATCTAAAAATTATCATAATTTATTTTCAGATGATTAGCACAAAAACCTTGAACACTGACATCAATGACTTGGGAGCAATTTCAAGTGACAAACTTTAAAGTTGATCCAAACAGGAACATATTCAGGCATTTTTATATTTAAGAAACAATATACCAGCTATTAGTATTGCAGAAACTTCAGTGTAGTATCTATTACCATGGATCTATGCCATTAGAATAGAAATTAAAAGAATCTATATAAGAAATAGGATGAACTACAATTTAAAGTTCAATCCTCAATCATATGTAAAATCTCAAGCTATCATAATCTAAAACTTTCCAAGTTTTGCCTTTCACCTCTAAATAAGCAGTCTCAAGGAGGATAATAGATATATACAATGACGATTCAAAAAATGCCTTGCTTTTAAGAAAACAGAAATCTGAAATGAAACCACAGTTCTTTTTACTAGGCATAATTCTAAAACAATTTAAGTAAGCAATCAGAATTTATTAAGATAGGTGTTTGAAAGGATAAACTGAGCACAATACTGGAAAAGAGCTATGCCATCAAAAATATCAAACTGAGAATTTAAACTCAGAGAATGTGCAGCAATGGCAAATCATAGATAGTGGAGATTTTGGCACTTAGCTCAGGTTTAAATTCTTACTTACATTGTCAAAACAATTTAATGTACTAAAATGACACATAGTTCTTTTTACTGTTAATTACTAAGCACTAACTATATTGATAATTCCTTGTCTACTTATAAATAGCAAATTAATATGTAGATTGTCCTGTGAACATATAGTGATCTCAAGTTTGCTTTATTGAGCAATTCTTGTGGTACATGTATGAGTTGAGTCACTGCCAGTGATATAAAGCAAGTATAAATGAACTGCCAATGGGCCACCATTTAATGGGCCACATTAAAAAATTTTGTTACTTTGTGTAGCACCCTCAACATTAGAGAAAGAAAATAACAATTTATTAAATTTATTTGCTGCCTGACTCTGTGGCCAATTGTAAACCACCAAGGGAATAAAAAAGAGATGCAAAAATTCACTTCTTCTAAATATATTTCCTAAATAAAATAATAGGGATTCAGATGTTAAAAAGGTGATATATTAAAGTATTGCTGAATCAAACAAGAGCTAGACATTTTTGCACCCACATTTTAAATTTTTTTATTTTATTCAAAAAAGGTTAAAATAGAAAACTCCAAAAAAATGAAATAAGCAAACAAAAATAAACATAAAACAAACAATTCATTAAAAAGTGCATTGAAAAACAAAAAGAAAATCAAACACCTATACACATATTATCCCCCCAGTTGAATACTAATTAATACATGACTACAATATTAATTTCCTATCCCTTGCAAAGCAGGCCCCAAAGATTTTTGAATTACAGAATCTATTTGCAAATTACTAACCTGTCATCTATATACTATAGTAATGACAAACTAGTTAACAAGAAGAACAATAATAAAAGACAAGTTTCTAAACCCTCTGTTAACAAACTATTATTGTGATCAACTCATAGAAAAATTTCCAGGGCATCTTATCTATTCCAAATCATTCCAAAAATGAACAGTTCATTCTGGATCATACATCCATGTTTGTTTCTTAATGCCATCTATATTAATCTTCAAGAGTCTCCCTCCCAGGTGAGTCCACAGCCATCCAAAACCTGTTTTGGGTCATTCCCAAATACTCCCATTCAAATTCAGGGAGCAGCACTGCCAGAAAATCAGCTTTGGCAGCAAAATCAGCAGGTCATTGGCAAGAAAAAGAAATTTTCCTACCATTCAGCAGCCATCTTAGGGACAAGTCTTTTTGTACCCATGTTTATGATTCAGAGACCATTTTTATTTCAGTTTCAGTTATTTATCAATATTTGTACGGCACCTCACCTCACAATTCTGATTTTTTATTGTCAAATTAAGAAAACAAAATTTAGTTGAAGGCTGAAGTTTAAATGTTAAAGTAATAAATTGTTGAAGCTCCTCCGTTTACTTATCAAAGGTAATATAATATCAATCAGGAGTAAATTGAAAATGTGGCATATACAAGGTTGGATGCTTCTGATTTTGAATCACAACACTCTTGGATACTATAAACCTAGTATATTTCAACTCTAGTGATAATAATCCTGGTTTCAGATCTCCTACAAATAAAGGGTAAAATACACAAGGTAAAAATATTAACATTTTTCATTTTAGAAAAGTGAATGCAGGTAGTCCTTGACTTAAAGCAGTTCACTTAGTGATCATTCAAAGTTACAACAGCACTGAAAAAAGTGACTTGTGATATTTTTCCCAGTTACGACCTTTGCAGCATCCCCATGACCATGTGATCAAAATTCAGATGCTTGGCAACTGGTTCATATTTATGACTGTTGTTGTGTTCCAAGGTCATATGATCACCTTTTGCAAACTTTTGACAAGCAAAGTTAATGGGGAAGCCAGATTTATTTAACAACTGGGTTACTAACTTATCAACTGCAGTGATTCACTTAACAACTGAGGCAAGAAAGGTCATAAAATGGGCCAAATTCACTTAATAAATGTCTCACTTAACAACAGAAATTTTGGGCTCTATTGTGTTTGTAAGTTGAGGACTAGCTGTACTGGGGAGCTTTATATATAATATAGATAAGATATTTTTTTCTGCCAGCTCATCTCTCTTTAATATTAGGATAAACAAATAAGAAGAATTGAACAATCAAGTGAAGTAGATATAGTGTACACAAAAAAGTGTTCTTCGTATAATACAGTTAACATTTGTATTTGTAGCATCAAAGATGACAATGGACATCAATAATGGGCCAGAAAATGGATTAGAGAAACGGATGGACATAAAGCTCCTATTCATAATGATTTTACATATTATAACCAGTATACCTGTCAGCACCAACAAAGGTGTAAGAAGAATGCTGCTGTTTAACTTATGCAGGGTTCTTAGCAACTGATTGGTGACTATAAAAAACAATATGCTGAACTACATCTGTTACCTTTGTTCACCATCAAGAAATAGAGTTCTCCAAGTGTGGATATTGTATGGTATTTGAAACTTCTAAACTCATCTAATACATGAAAGAGGCAAAAGAGGAAAACTTTTCTTCCAAAATTCAGAGAAAAATGATTTTCTTGGTCTTTGGATAACATAGCAGTTGCATCAGAAGCACCAAGGCACTTCAGGGTTGAAAGAGTAGCTGGTGGCATCAACGTTGCCCTGGGGAACCTAGTGGGAGGCTCCTTTTATGTCCCCGGCAGGAGCTGGAGCAAAGGAAGGGGGCTCAATCCTATTCCGTGGCAGCACTCGGAACTTGAACGTGGGCTTGCTGCTTGTCAACATAGCATTCTAATCACATGAGCCACCATGTTTCACTTGATCTTTGGATCAAACATTTTAAAGAAAGAATCCAAAATAAATGAAGCCTGTCCAGGCCATTAAGAATCTTTTGATCTTTTTTTCCATTTTAAATGGAAGCTGCCCAAGGTTGTTGTGGAGTTGGGCATCTTCTAAATCAAGTGACAGGAGAAAGCACTAGTTTCCAAAAACCCAATGCAGAATAAATGTTGGAAAAATAATTCCCAATGAATATATTAAAACAGCTCTAACTTTGAGCAACAATTGAAATGGATTTTTTGAAAAGTAGATTAATTTTGATGCAATGAACATGAATTTGGGCAAACTCCAGAAGACAGTGGAGGACACGGGAGCCTGGTGTGCTATGGTCTATGGGGTCGCAAAGAGTCGGACATGACTTAGTGACTAAACAACAACAAAAGTTTAATTTAGAAGTACTGCATCTCTATCTTTATCACTACTTTGATTTATTGAGTAAGATGGTCTTCAGAAAGAAAATATGTACATGTATATACATAACTAACAACTGCCAATGTCCAATATTGATAACATTCCCTGAATCCTTGGATGTCTAACTAAATAGACCCTTCACATTGCTAGGTCAGTGAATTGTCTTAAATGGTGGCAAAGAATATAACAAAACAAATAAAGGCAGCGCCAGAACTAAAAGACAGAACAAGAGAAAGTATTGGTGCCTCAAAATGTTGCTGAGCTATATGAATACTTGCATGAGTAACTGTGTTTCAATGCTCCTCATGCTTCAGTTATAGCTTCCTCAGGGGCAAAAACATAGCCAGTTAGAGTAATTCAATAAGGCATTAAGCCCTGGGCATGGAAATGTCTGATGCAAGGTTTTCTTCATCACTCAGCAGAGAAACCACTTGGTATTTATGCGGTACTGAAACTCTGTCAATAAACAACATACTAGATTTTTTAAAAGCAATTTGTTGTATAATCATTTCACCTTTAACGGCAGCCGAAAGTGTGACTATCGCTATGGATTTGCATACTGTCCTGTGATTATGAACCAATCTCATCAAGATGTAAATTATAGTTTAGCCATCTCCAACATTAAACAATACTGTTTTTTTCAAATATGCAGAACTCTTCTCTCTTGAACTGATTTCTAAAAGTTGACAATGTACAAAGAAACATATTTTGTAGAAATGTGTTCATCCCTGATTTAAAAAAAAATATGGGTAGAAGTGCTGGTTGGTTTAATGACCCTTTTCTCCTACTGGCTATATATAAAACACCACTAAAATTCTCCAGCATTGCCTTATTTTGATTTGGGGGAGGAGGGACCTATTATGTATTATGCTATTTCAATCACCACAGGCAACTTTTTTTTCAAACTGCCCCACTGTTTTCAACAGGCACCAATTAAGATTCTGGGGTCAAAGAGTTAATTACATCTTCTTACCCACTATGTCGAATTTTCTGATTATTAAACAAGGTTGGATTAAGATGAAAAAGTACCGACACAAATGTTAATACATGCCCCTCCTCGAGAAGATTTATCATAATACCATGCCGAAATCTACATTTTTCTTCCCCCCAAAGTAATTTGAGACAAAATCTTAGAGGAAACACTAAAATAAACACTTTAAAAGCATCCAAGTAGCTGATTAATGAAGATAGTTTTCTTGGTCCTGAAAACAGCTCTAATCAAGTCAGAAAGCGACAGTGGGATTTTCTCCTTGTCAGATCTTAGTAAATTTATTTGGTCAATAGGAAGCAAATTATTTTCAGATCTAATGAGGAGCTGTGGCATATTTAAATAATGTTGCTGATAAATTTTAATTCATGTGAATCAGAACAATGTGCAGGGCAGATATATAAAGCCCTATTGTGCTTTCATTTATTTTATTTATTTCAATGCCATTTTTGCCCTTTTATGTCACCTTCACTATTTTTGGAAATTACATAGCATGAAATCAACCCACAATTACATTACTCTTGTTCGCAACTCTACTTGATATTTCTTATCTATAGTGTTTAAAAATGAACTCTCTCAATCTAGAAAACTGCACAGTAATTGTATCCTGTTCTAGAAATGTTGCAAAAACAGAGTTCTCATATAATTGGACTTTCCTTCTTTTTCCCCATCTTCCCCTGCTCTTCCCACCAAATCATCATTTTTTGTCTCCCATCATGCCAGAGTTAGATAGGAGTAAGTACCTAATTGGATATAATTCATTATATTCCATAAGTTTCTTTGATAGATTTATTATGATTAAGAGTACTTCATTATCTGTGAATGTGTGTGTTCACATATGTGCATGTGAAGCACATACAAGCATGCGCAGAAAGTGTATAATCAGGAGTACAATAAGAAATTCTGCCTCTCTTGGCTGTTTTATATTGAAAATCTTGTCTCTTTTAGAGAAAGAAACTAAAGAAATTCTGGATTTTGGCATCTTTGTTATTTACCCTTTAAGCAAATGATCAACACTATTCAGTGTTGTAATCTTCAATTTACGACGGTAATCTTATAACTTATGTCTCATTTTACAACTTTACTTGGCACAGTTAAGTGAATCACTGCAGTTGATAAGTTAGTAACATGGTTGTTAAGTGAATCTGATTTCACCATTGATTTTGCTGTGATCACATGACTCCTGGACACTGCAACTGTCATAAACATGAGTCACTTGCCAAGCATCTGAATTTTGATCATGTGACCATGGTGATGCTGAATGGTCGTAAGTATGAAAAATGGTCATAAGTCACCTTTTTCAGTGACATTATAACTTTGAACAGTCACTAAATGAACATTGTAGGTCGAGGACTACCTATACCAGGGGTGTCAAACTCAAGGGGCCCCCAGCCTCTGTTTTTGCTGACAGAGGGCTTGCAAAACAACTAAAAGCAAAATAAAAGGAGAAATGTTTTCCCTTTTGCATTTGAGCATCCAAGAAGGCACAGGAAAGGAGAAAGGGAAAGAGGAAAGACAAAGAAAAAGAAGGAAGGATGGGAAGAGAGCAAGGAAGGAAAAAGAAGGAAAGAGGGGAAGGAAGAAGAAAGGAGAATGAAGAGGTAAGGGAAAAGAAGAGAAGGAAGGGAGGAAGGAAGGAAGGAAGGAAGGAAGGAAGGAAGGACGTCATTGAGACTGATGGGGCAGTAGGGACCTGGGCTAGCACAATTGTGCCCCCGTTATTCCTTACAATATCTCCCTATTCAAGACAAATGGGTTCAAACCTTCTTAATAATTCTGAGGTATGCAAAATTCACTTCTGTTCTGATATATGACCATTATGAGCAGAGAATTATTATAGGTGAAAAAAGAGAGAAAGAAAAATGAACACTAAGAAAGGAGGAAAGACAGTTAGGCAGCTGGCTCAGAACAAAATCTAATTCCTATTCACATGGATACCGTAGATACTAAGAATTATCCAAGAATCAGATAAGATGTTAAAGTAGGCTTTTAGTAACAAACCAATTCTGACATTGCTCTTTTTCTCCACAAATATTCTGGTAAATAGATTGAAAGAAATTCACCAATATTAAGTTAGTTTTTTTTTAAATGGAGACAGGTACATCAGATGTCTTCAACTTGGTTCCCTCCAGATGTTTTGCAAAGGCCAAGGAATTCCAGATAGACCCAATTGATCTAAAAGGCAGCAGGTTGAGGAAAGAAAAGGTATGTTTTTATTCTAAAAGTATATAAGCTCTCACTCACTCTGAATTATGGTGCACTCAGTATTGTGGTACGTGGACAATGGACATGGCTTGGAAGACAGTCATGTTAAATTTAAACTCTGAACCCTCTTTTTTGCAAATAAAGAGCTACACAAGAAACCAGAAACTTCTTAGCCATTTGAACATGGCAAAAATGTAGCTGCTGGCCATATATTTTTTAGTGAGAAATAAATATCATTGTTTAATAATAACTTGCTCAACCTTAAGCATATGATCTACAAAGTGCAAGCTTTGTTCAGCAATGAATGCTTAAATTTTTAGTCCCATTTTCGGTTTACACTGCCCTGGAGATTTGTACCACAATCTCATGTGTGTTATATAAAGTTATACTAAGTTCGATTGGGCTTACTCTCAAATTAATCTCCACAGGTTTACAACTTTAATGTGAGAAAGTTGGAGGAAAGAGCATAACACCTGGCACTGCACATACAATGTCATTATTTCCTGAATGGTATAAAGCAGAATCATTATTGTGGAATAAAAAGGAATGGGATTTAGATGGGTGTACAATAAAAGTTTCCAAGTGTATGGATATGATTTTTTTAGGAACAGAAAATCATATGAAACATGTATGAAACAGGTGTGTTGGTTCTTACAGTAGATACATTTCAATTATTTACATATCATGTAACTGAAAATCAGCTGGTATTTCTAGATCATACTTGCCAACTAATTCATACATTAATTAAAACAAACACTTTGGCATTTGCAAAAACAGACAAAAATTATGAAATGTAGTGTTTGTATCAACACAATGAAGAATTATCATTGGCACAAAGAAGTATATTTTCCTCAAAATGTTTGAATCTTCTTCGGATGAGGAATAGGAGGAAAACAACACCCAATTTTCATCTTGTTATCAGATTGTCTCCTGCATGATGGCTACTCAAGAAACCTGTATAAATCAGGCCTGTCTTTTAACTGTTTTTGTATAAAATTGAAGTTCAAATTTCTTTATACCTTGAAGCTTCTTGAAACAAAGGAAAACAAAAAGAGAAAACTAAGAGGGTTTTTTTCTGTTAAAAAAATACAAAAACCAAAAGACCAAATAATAAGGGCTGTGTATGGCAGTTACAGTATCTACCATAGCAGCTTCAAGTATTTACAATGCTGTGTTTTAATTTATTTATATCTTTACAAAAATGGTACAATGCTCTAGCCAAAGTATTTTCATGACTGCTGTTGTCACTCATGACTCAGTAAATATTTTCAGACTGTCTCTCTTCAGCCACTTTCTTTAAGGCACTGCACATATGCTATGGACTCCTTCTCAGTGGAGCTTCTTTTATTGGATTGTGCATTTTTCTCTCTCCCTTGCTTGCCCTTCTCTGAGGACTTTGGATTTTATGTATTTCAAATCACTGTTGACACTGGGTCGACGAGCAAAAGGGGAAATCATGCCATAGGCATCTGTCTCTTTGACCCTATGCATCCTGAAGGACTTTTGGTGGAAAGCATCACCGTACTGCACAGAGATCTTCCTATGAAGAGCAGGACTCATTTCATGGGGTAGTTTGGCCATGCTGAAAAGAACATAGAACATCTCGTTCACGTTGGTGTTTTTCTTGGCTGAGACTTCAAAGTATGCACAGTTCTCATCACTGGAAACAAGCTTCTCAGCTTCATCAGAACTCACTTGGCGATAGAGTTCACCATGATCATTCTTGTTACCACAGATCACCATGGGCAGGTCCCCTGTTTCCTTGGTTTTGTTCTTCAGACAAGATTTGACTTCAAGGATCTGATTCTGGAGCCTCTTGACCTCATCAAAGGATTCTCTGTTGTCCAAACTGAATACAAGAATGAAAACATCTCCTGCAATATTTCAACAAGAAATAATAAAGGCAGTAGGTTACTACTTTATCATACAGAAATATGTGCTTAAAAACAGCAGAGAGCAAAACTATTATAAATTCTATAGATTTTATGGCAGAATTTGCAGTCTAGTGCCTTCTATTTGTCAGAGTTCAAAGCCCATAATTCCTAACACTTTTCTAATCAAAAGCCATACTACCTAGGAGGGTGAAGCTAAAGTGTAGCATAAGTGAAGAGTGTTAAGGTGTCGGACAGTAGCAATAAAACAAAAACATTCAGGATATTTAAATAAAAGAGATATTATTTAAGAATTCACAGAACTAAGGGACCCATTAATGTATAAATGCAGTGTAATGAATTCAGCTTGCAAAGCTTCTATGTCATCAAGGAGAATTTTAATCTTATTTTTTCTGTAGTGCCATCCTCTTCAGTGAAAAATTGAATTGATACCATTACTAATATTATTTTTCTTCTATCTTGTCTAACTCTAAGAACTAAATGCTGAACAACCTGTGAAGTTTAATTCATTCAGTATCTAAAACATTTCTTGTCCAATCTTCCAATGTTTTCTTCAAGTTCCATTTTTACTTTTTACAATCTTCCATGTATTAGTCTCTATATATTGCTCCCTTGCTATTGTTTGACATCTAAATTTCCTAAATTCTAACAGCAAACTATCTGACTGTGGTTGCTGTTTTATATATTCTGTAAAAAATGATGAAGCATAGTATTGTCCAATCACAATGCTTCATGTAATAATTGATGCAGATAAGCCTGAAAAAGGAAATAGTTGCTGTGTGATCCACTTATATTAAATATAAGGTTGAATCAGTTGGTTTCAATTGATTATGCATGTCTATTTTTAGCCAATCTTAATACACATAGTTTTTACTTAAAACCATTTGTTCAGAGACTATCCAAAAGTTACAACGGAACTGAAAAAAAGTGACATGATAGTTTTTCAGACTTGTTACTATTGCATCATTCCCATGGTCACATGATCAAAATTTCGACATTTGGCAACTGGCAGACATTTATGCCAACTGCAGTGTCCCAGGGTCATGTGATCACTTTTCGCAACCTTCTGACAAGCAAAGTGAATGGGGAAGCCAGATTCACTTAACAACTGTGTTACTAACTTAACAACTGCAGTGATTCACCTAATAGCCGTGGCAAAAAAGGGTTATTAAATGTCACTTAACAATTGTCTGGCTTAGCAATGGAAATTTTGGGCTCAGTTGTGGTCATGAGTCAAGGACTATTTCTATACAAATATCAAAGAATCAATAGCTGTGAATGGAAAAATCCATTTCAAATGCATTGGTGGGCTCACATACAACCAAAGGTGGTTTTGTCCTCTTGGAACAATAGACATTATTCTATAACTATTGTTCACATGCTGCTCTAGAAATATGTTTGAGTTTTCAGAGCAGCTTGCCATGCCACAAGAGTTTGTTTGTCCAAGAAAACCAAGACCAAAGCATTCTTGTCCAAAAGCATCTGCCTTAGTCTTTAGGAAATTGGTAGTTACCTCTTAAAGACAGGATTTAGAGTTTACATGGGGCAATTCTTGCGTTTTCCTTTTAACTTTGGATTTTCCCAAGCATTCCCAGCCTGCTTCTTCTCCCAAAAAGTGATCAGCCCTGACTATGACAAACTTGCCTCTGTTAAGTCTCACATGTATGTTTCTAACCTGTAAGAATGGAGAGTCTCCTCATGGCAGGGAATGGATGATTCCCAGATGTATCCAAGATGTCCAGCTGATACATGTCTCCTCGAATGTTGTAAACTTTGCGATGGAAATCCTCAATGGTGGGTGTGTATTGGTCATCAAAGCGGCCACTGAGAAACCGAGAGACAATGGAACTCTTCCCTACCCTTGAGGCTCCCAATACAACCATCCGGTAGGAATTCTTGGCTGGCACATTCAAGGTGCAGTTCCCACTGGACATAGTCTTCATCATTGCTCAGATCTGAAAAGATATAAAAAAGGAACAATTGTTACCAATGGTAGTGAAAATAACAGTGCCATCAGAATAATACAGTGGAACAAAAATTAAGTATAAACAACTATAAACAATGGCATGACAATGTAGCAACAATGGTGCATTGGAATATCTGCAAGAAATACCATTCACGTACAAAGTAAGAACTGGTGGACCACAAAATAGACAAAGTAATAGAAAATAAACAAACTAGAGTACTTTGGGGCTTTAGAATTTAAGCAGACAAACACCCCCTGCATAACGCTCCAGGCATAACAATTGTTGATAAGAAAGACAAAAAAAAAGGCTGGATAGTGGACATGGCAGTACCCAGAGACAGCAGAACAACAGAGAAAGAACTAGAGAAAATAACAATATGGAAAGAGCAGAAATTGAACGATTATGGCAAACAAAAGATAAGATAGTATCAATAGTAATTGCCTCCTTTGGTACAATCCAAAACATCTGGAGCACCATTTGAACGCCATCAGCATTGACAGAATCATCATCAGTAACCTGCAAAATGCAGCTTCACTTGGAACAGCTTACAGCTTACTTCACTGGAGGTTTTCAAGAAGAGATTGGTCAGCCATTTGTCTGGAATGGTATATAGTGTAAATGATACCTTTAGTACCATCAAACAATAATATTTATCTATCCTAAGTCTTTGGGTAAGATTTAGTAGGTGAATAAAAATGTCAAAGCCAGTCTAAACATCTGGCTGACTGTGTGACCAACCATCATCATCACAATAATGCTTTTCAATAACGGTGAAATCCAATATTATCTTTTTGCAGATAATAGGTATTTTTGGATCCTTTATTTTGACAAATATCTTTCAGGTAAGAATCCTGGAGAAGTATATTGTATGGGAAAGGCAAGCACATGGAGTAACAACAATGCATACAGCACTAGTGGTTAATGGTGGACTAACTGTAGCTTAACTGTGGCTTATAGTAGTTAAATAAATATATCCTAAGAACTTTCTATCCATAATACTGCTACTTAACTTTAATTTTTAGAATAAGTAATTTTAACCTTGCATTCCAGAGAATCAAAACATCTAAAAATTATTATAATTTCCATGTAACCAATTTTATATTTGAATTGTGAACTTTGCTTCTCTTTCTAACCTGGAATCAGATTTATAAAATCTAAATTTATAACACCAATAGAAATTGTAATACTGACATATATGGCATCCAAACTGCATTAGATTCACAATGTATTGTGAATTGGATTGACTTGGGTTATATAAACTTTTAGGTAATCAAATTTTGTTTAAATCAATTGCATCATTTTCAGCATTTTAAAATGCAATATGAGACAAGAGACAGTCCCTCATTTTGAATGTCATTTCACCAAGTGGGCTTGAATGATGAGTCAGCCAGGAGTATTTTAATGTTATTAAAAGACGTCTGATTACTAGCTATTCATTTATTGTCTTTTTTATTGATAGGATTGAAAATAATTCTTGTCGTGCCAGGCTAATTTAGGGCATTTCCACAAGCAGTCACTTTATCAGTACAAAATCAGTTCTAGATATCTGCAAAGTTTAACTATGTTCAGAAACTGATTCCTTTCTGCCTCAGCTATGGTGTATTTGGAACTGTAATGCACCAGAAATTTACATGCAGGCTGATCTACTGATGAGCCTCTTGATTCACTGTATCTCCTGCTCCCTGAACTCAATTCATCCATTGCTTCTTTCCCTCCTGACAGAGGTTCAGGTGCCATAGCTTCCAAAAGACATGTTATATGCTACCAAGCTGTTGTCAACTCTTAGTGGCTACATAGATCTTCTCCATGGTGATTTATCCCCAGTCTGTCTTTTATTTTATGGGTTTTTAAAATGCAAGAAGATATTGGTAGTTTTGTAGCATCGCCTCCTCATAACTCCTCAGATTTTTTTTTCATACCACTAGACAAATGCATACAGCATGAAATAAATGTATGGATGCGGAGCAGAGAGATTCTTTCTTTTGTATGGAAGAGTTGTAAGTGGTTTTTCTTATATATATGCAGAAAAAAAACTTGGTCCAGGGCACTAACAGAATGATGCCTTTTGTACATCAATGGTTGGCTGAGGGGTGGTGGTGGTGGTATTGATCAGCTCAAGAGGTTATTTGCCAGTTCTCAACATTTTGAAATCTGCAGACATGAAAAAGAACACATGTCTATTTCAAACAGTTTTATGGTGGATTGGAAAATAGACATATACTATGACCATAGGAACTGTATGTGGTATGCTGATTGATTCCAGTGATATGTATATATGCCATCCAACCAGGGGACAGCCAGTTCTGATTCAGTGGCATAACGAATGAAAACTAGTTTGGTGGAGCAGTTAAAGTGCTGGGCTAAAAAATGAAAAATAGTGACTTCTATTTCTTTCCGTAAAAGCTGGCTTGGTGATTTCAGGTCATTTGCTCCCTCTTAGCCCAATCTCTCTTATACAGTTATTGTTGCAGGGAAGCATTAAATACATATGCTGCCTTCAGCTGACCAAAAATCAAGGTGGGATAAAATCAAAGAAATAAATAATATATTGAAAAGTGATCCTATGAAAAATAGCAAAAGCTATCCTATCCTATCCTAAAGACAAAATCAAGAATTTTCAGAGATTTTCTACTGGGTGAGCACCAAGGTGATCCATTCAACAACTGGGGATTTATCCGAGCAATGATAGTCAACTTATCCTGGTTTACTATTTCTCTTAGCTCCGCCTGTCTCTTGGCTCATCTTTGTACCTGTCTTCTGCTTAATTGAAACAATTTGACATGGATGGGAAGAGTACAAAGCTAAGATGTTTGTGCGTGCTTACTTTCTCCCTCCTTCAACATTTGAGTAGGAAATGTTTCCATAAGCCATGTTTACTAATGGGAAGACATGTATGGCTGGTACTGATCAGTCCTAGTTGAATGAGAGCAAAGTATCATCTAGTTAAATCCCTTGCAACAAAAGTAGACGTATAGTCACCAGTCCGAAATAGATTTGATTGCACTATTTTAATTGCAAGGAACCCAATCGTTGCCATGAATGAAGGAAACCAACGAGAAACCACTCAAAGTATTAAATAAAATGGTCTCTTCAATATGGCCTTAAGGAAATAAAGAACCGTGTTTATTGTAGAAATTTTATTTTGGTCAGAAGCATGTTCATTCAAACAAATATTTCCTAATATTTATTTTTTCAACCACACTGAAATATACAATTTTTATTTTTTATTTTTAATGTGACCTTTTAAACCTCAATTTTCAAGTCAGCTTTTTTGGCTTATGGATTGAATGGGGGAATGGTAGGAGCCTAGGTGGCGCAGTGGTTAGAGTGTTGAACTGCAGGCCACTTCTGCTGATTCAATCTAGCGGTTCAAA
>JANHFL010002982.1:18087-68240 GCA_032468155.1 Oxyrhabdium leporinum | reverse complement strand
AAGATGGGAAGAGAGCAAGGAAGGAAAAAGAAGGAAAGAGGGGAAGGAAGAAGAAAGGAGAATGAAGAGGGAAGGAAAAAGAAGAAAAGGAAGGAAGGGAGGGAGGGAAGTCCTGCCTTAGCACTTGCCCACCAGCAGCCCTGCTGCCCTTTTGCCATCCCCTTGTCTCTTCCTCCTAATCTTTCCTGGTGGTCTCCCATCCTATCGCTGAGGATACTTTGGTTACAAATCTGGATCTCCTTGCATGGAGAGGTAGTGAGCCTCCCTCTGACTCACACTTTGCCCTCCTGCACACACCATGAGCAACCTGGCCAAGGAGAGCGAGAACAGCAGCAGCAACCTTGAGGAGGAGGTAAGCGCAGCAGGCACCCCCTCAGGGAAGCGGGGCTGGGGTTCTAGTGCTTGCCCTCTGCTGCCTAGGGCTGGACAGCCTGCGCCACCGTTCAGGGATCCTTCACGTGGCCTGAGAGGGACAGCGAGGCTGCTTTGGAGGACAAGGGTTTGACTCCCTGGTCTCACCTTCCTCCGCTGGAGACAATGGATCCCCCATCAGCCCTGCCCGGCCCACCTGGTGCCTCCGATATGAGTGATGTCAAGCTGATGATGCCCACCCTGGCCATGCCCACTTGGCCCTCCAAGGTCAAACACAACCGTGATACGGCCCTCAATGAAATTGAGTTTTGGAAAAAAGGGAAATGCATCCTACTCCGATGTGTTTTTTGTATTCTAGGAGGAAACTAAGTGATTTTTTTAAAGTACATTTTTAATTTTTTTTTCTTTTTTCTTTTCGTTTTGCTTCAGTCCAAGTGGACTGCCCAGCGTCCACTTGGACTGAAGAGGGGTTTATACATTAATAAAGGGGAGAAGGATACTTTAAAACATCATTATCTTACCGTTCCAGGGAATATCTTAGAACATAATGTTCTCCCTGAACTTTTCAATACTTGGATTATAAACCATATTACTCTTACCATCTCCCCACCCCAAATCCTGTTACTCTGGCCTAAACTCCAGTTAGAATGAGGAATTACCAGTAAACTAGGCTATTTTAATGATATATTATTTTAAACTAAGCTTTCACCATCTGTTCTTCTCTCTAATTATGAATGCAAAAAGAACATATTTCACAATTACTTCAGTTAAAAGAAAGATATACATGGTTTAAATGAATATATGTGTTGTTGCCCAATGCAGCAGGCATCTGTGATGTTTTCTTTATAATTCAGACTATGATCAACAAGAAAACTGCTCACCCCTGATTAACAGACTCAGTGATATACTAAACTTTCTCCTTGGCAAACAGATAATTTTAATTAGAATTTTCTACTGTTAATATATAATTATATTATAACTGGAATTAAGCATTACTTTGAATACAGGGTTGTCACCAATTAGATATGTAGCATCTGATAGCAGCTAAAGTAATAATTGAAGTAGTACTTTTATTTATCATGGTTCTGTAAGTGTAGTATAAAAACAGCAATTAATATGTGATATACTATAAACAATTATATAAATAATATAATAATCATAAGGTAAAGAGCTTCAAGATTAAGAGCCCGATGACATATAATAACATTAACATCTGTACATTTATTTATTTCTAATTTTAATTGTTAATAGCTTCGCAGGGGCTCTGGAGAAAAAGATTTTTTTTAAAGTTTAAGTATTCTGCCTCTAAACATAATTTTGATGAGTCAATTAAAAAAAAAACAGAGCCTGGGTTTTTTTGGGGGTGGGGGTAGGGGAATCATTTTAATCTGTAGTGGCTATTCTAATTTGTGGGAAAACCAATTGGTCCTATCTCTCCAACAGACTCATAAGCTAGACACAATCTGTTGGGAAGCAGCGGAAGGAGTAGAAATAAAAAGTGGTTGGAATTAAATAAGCAAAGTTCAGAATAGTTTGAATAGCAGTGTTTCACCACTAGCAAAGACAAGGCCATACTGGGCAGGCCATATTAAAAATGTTGTCTTCATGTTGCTTGATGAAAGTTTTGTTTGAGTTTATTTTTAATGTGATAGACCCTTTATCCATTGTCTTTTTGCTCATGGGAATGGAAAAGTAGTTAAAATTGTTTTCATAAAAATAAATAAATAAAGCAAAGCAGAATATTAGCTTTGCAAAGAACCATTATCTATGAAGGATATATCACTATAAAATGCAAAAATGCTTGATAATTCCTTTTAAATTATATCCAACTGAACTAGAAAGACCTCTCAAACTTTTGTTCTCTCAATAAACAACTATATTATAACTGAATCTTGATGAGAATTAGCTTTGGCCATTCAGGGTAGGTACTAATGCTTTATAATTGTTAAAGTGCAATGTTAGCAAAATAGAGTTTCTCCATGAACAGAATTCAGCGCCCTTAATTACTTCTCATTTATAATGTTCTTCTATCATTTTGGTAGTAATTCAAAGAATCTTTTGGGGGAGGGAGGTCAAGAAAATCAAGATCATAGCGATAAGTGTGTGACCGAATCCCTGCCACTTTTTCACATATATGAAAATGAGATGGTGTTTTGATCATGTAACTGAAGTCAACATCTTGACATTTTGATCTTCTCAGTTGACCCTTCTCTGTGAGTGCATCTTATGCGTTTCCACAAGAACATGCAGTGAAGAAATCAATAGGTGAGTAGCAAGATTGGAATAAAATAATGCAGAATACCTAAAACATATTTAGAATATTACAATAATTATAACAGGAAATATATTTAAATAACACTTGTAACTACAGCAGTATATTGAATAGAGTACAGTATTACTATGAGAAATCATGATTTGTGGTCTAAATGCAAGCCAGTATTACATGTAAAGAAAATGCTGCTCTAAAATATGTTTGGACTTCAAACATATTTAGGGAATAGTGGCCAGAACAGCTTTACATAATTCCATCTTGTGTGCCAATTTTGCTCGTTCCTGAATCAGGAGATTCTACTCCGTCATTAATGCTTTAGTCATCCCTTTGTTGAACTATAGTACTATAATGCACTCTACATAGGACTGTTTTAAAGAGCATAGCAAGAGCAAGAGCATGTAGACTATATACCACTTCATAGTGCTTTACAGCCCTCTCTAAGCTGTATGTTATTGCCCCCAACAATCTGCGTCCTTATTTTACCGATCTCAAAATGATGGAAGGCTGAGTGAACCTTGAGTTGGTCAGGATCGAACTCCCGGCTGTGGGCAGAGTTAGCCTGCAATACTGCATTCTAACCACTGTGCCACCCCATGCATTCAGAAACTGCAGAAATATAGCAGGTGTAATTAGGGATGTAGCATAATATGCCCACGTAATGATAGTGCTTTATGAGTTGCACCGACTCCTAATAGGGTTCAATTCAAGCAACTGAATTCGAAGTATTACTTATCTCCTATGAAGACCTGAGTAGCATAGAACTGGGTTATTAGTGTAATTAGTTGGTTCCACTCATCCCATTAAATCCAGCAAAATGGGGATGCTTTGGGTCTTTCTGTGAAACAGGAAAGGGACCCAATAAAAGGGCCCTGTCTGAGGAGTGCCTGTCTTATCAAATAACATATCTCGTGAGAGTCATAGGACACACAACCATGATAGCTCTCTGGAAGACCTTAAAGATATGGCCTTTCACTCAGGCGCTGAGGCCAAGATGTTAACGAAGCCTGATATATATTGTGATGAATCATGAGAAGTTTATTAAAAGCCTCACTTGCATTGTTATTGTTTATTATACTGTGCTTTTTTATGTTGTATGTGTTGTTAGCTACCCAGTCATTAGATTATGATGGGCAGTAATACAATTTCTATAGCTACCTACCGACTTAAAATATACAGCACTTTTTGACAGGGTTCTGTTAATTAACCCTCCCTTCATGTTAATTATGTCACTGTACACGGATCTAAATTGTTTAATATATTCTTACTTCTGCAATAGAATCCAAGAAGATGTTGATTTGCAGGCAAAATCTATATAGCAAAGTTGAAACTGCTATTTGAAAGTTGTCTGATGTTTCATGCAAAGCTACCACAGAGAAGTCAACTAGAGGGATCAGTTTTAATTTATATGCTAGGTTTTACTAGGATTAAGGTTTTAATATTCTGATGACCGTCTATAGTTTAAAACTCTTGGATGGCTTTAAATTCCAGAAAGTAGTAGGTATCTAAGTGAAAAGCTTTCACTAAGTTGATATGTTGTAACAGGATAAATTGCTACTCAATTGTATGATTTCCAGAGACTTTATTCACATTTGGTAATGCCCTTTGATAAATGCCCCTTAATAAATGCAGTCGCATTACTTATCTTCTTTTCAACAATTTCAAAATACAGTTACTACTTTTCTATGTAAGGTATATAATAATGTAGGTATTCCTTCTTTAAAGATGAGCTAAACCTCTTTCAAATGTGTTTTTATTCACCTGGCAATATTAGAATTTTGTTTGCATCTTTATTCTAATGCTCCAACATCGATGGAAACATGAATGGAAACTTCCAAGATTTTTAAAAGGGAGAAATTAAAACTACTTTTAAAAAAGTGTGTATTGATAAAAACAAAAGATATGTAAGGTAATGTCGAGCGAGATTTTGTGAGGGAGGAATAAATGGCTGCCATATGCAATTAAAATTTCCTTTTGTGGGAGTTAGATATTAAAGCACTGACCTTTCAGAGGATGTCTGTTCATGCTGAACATGTATGATTGAAGTAGTTTCTACAGTTTTACTACCAGAGAGATCAGACAAAAGATCACAAGATACTCAGTGCAAAAAGGAATATAAATACTCAGAATTAAAACTATCATGCAATGGACATTTTTCTCAGGGCTTAAGAGCTGGAACAGCCAAAGCTGATTTTTGTGTTTGTGTAAGGGCGGGGAGATTTGATTTACACAGCACATAGTGTACGTCTGTGGACCTTTTACAAAAGAAAACCACATAGAACATTGATAAACTGAGCAGAATAGCTTGTAAATGTTGAACTGAGAATACCATAATACACTTTCTTTTCCCCTCTCTATATTTTACCTCCTAAAAGATCTTCATTTAATTACCTGTGCTTCAGATCTATAATTTAGATGAGAATTTAGATCTGAAGCACAGGTAATTAATAATTTAGACTGCAGACGTACTTTCTTCTTTCTTCCTCACCCCATTTGGCAACTTCCACTTGGTGCCTTCTCAAACTGGGGTTTCGCAGAGGGGCTAGTGTACATTCCAGATAAACAAGCGTGTTTTGTAGGTAGGGTTTTTTTTTATTATTAAGTATTGAGCGCATTTATTATTATGCATTGCTTTTTACAGTGGAAGTATATCCCACAAAGCAGAAATGTCTGTTCATACTAAAATTAATTAGAAGATTAAGTCTGAATGTTTTCAGAACAGTGGCTTGGTTTACCTTTACAGGGTACTGTTGGATTAATCTCCCATCACTGTCTCATAGCTGGAATATAAAACCAGGTAAGAAGACAATATGTAACACATTTGTCAATGGGACTCCTTATCCCACTTTATCCTGCAGGAGGATGTTACTTCTCTCCATCATCTCTCAAACATAATGGCTATTTTATGCCTATGTAGGTTAATATGGATTTCACTAGCTTCCAATATCGTTGCTTAAATACAAGCATATCAGCTTCCTGTCCCGAACTGTTTTTTTTCCTGCCTTTTAAAGTATAAAGTGATAAATTATAGTGAAAACTGCAGAAATTAATTCTAAATATCCATGCTGAAGACTAGGCCATACGTTTACTTCAGAAACAAACATAGTGGTTGACAATTTGTAATTATTATTCATATTATTGTACAATCACATTGTATTTTATAATGGAGCATAACAATATTTCTCAAAAACATTTTTTATTTATTTTTAGCCTTATCTCATGTTCAATTTACATTCAATTTAATTTAAAAAAAGGACTCAATGAATGAAAGCCAGAAAAATATATGCCCAGCTCAATTAAGGAAGCAAAGACAAAATAATTTAATTTATATAATTTAGGTACTACCCAGTGAGTCTAGTGGCTAATAATATATCAACAATAAGATATGATATGAACAAGAAAAAAACTAAATAAACTAAGAACAAGTACATAACCAGAATGGTGGTCTGGCCAATAATACACACACACAAATCTCGTATAGGGCGCCATCTATCCTATTCTAAGGCCTGGGAGAACACCCAGTTCTTTAAGACCTTCTGGATGCATCAAGGTGGGAGTCACATCGATTTCAATAGGAACCTCATTCCAGAGGCCAGGTGCTGTGAGAGGGAAGGTGAACTTTGTGAGTCATGAAAGATGACATTGTACCTGATAGAACTGAATGTACCAACCCTGTCAGCATATACCAGCCGGAGAACCACAAGATAGATGGTCGCTCAAATAACCAGTGTCTAAGTAATGCAGGGCTTTATAGATCATAACCAGCATTTGTTACACTGCTAGGGACAACATATTTAGGTCAGTCTTTTCTAAATTGCTTTCTAGATGTATTAGACTATAATGTTTGTAGTCCATGATCTCACTGATGGGAGTATCAGGATAAATAGACACAAGATTGCTTATTTATTTGTTATATTTTTATTTAAAACATTTCTATAGTTCTTTGTCTTAAAACACAATTCTCTGTGGCTCACAACAACAAAAAACAAAATGCAACCTAAAACATCACCTGGGTAAAAAAACACCAGGTCTTGAACCTGGAAGCCTAAAAGAGTGGCAGTGCAAACCTCTAAATGAGATAAGGATTGCCTAAAAATGGAGTAAACAATGTATTCTTCCTTCCTGACAACTACTTCTTCTGTTCCTTTGCGTATGATAGCTGAATCAATTGTGAGGCTAAATTCAAATATTATCCACTGCATTTCTGTCCTCTCCATGGTACCTTATCATAAACTAAATGTTAACTCAGTTTGAATTAGGATGAGGATCTTCTTGGTCCAAGACTGAAATCCACTCAAATTTTAACTATTTCTACTATATTGGAGAATACTAGATGTTTTGTTAGGTACCTCATATTACAAACCGACAAAGAATCTGATTTTCCAGGAAAGCAATTTTCTTTGTTCAGCACGTAAATTGAAAAAAAAACCATACAAATTAACTGATGGGTATAATATTTATAAAACAAGGGGTGCTTCAAAACATTAATTATATACCGTGCACAAACATGGGACTGCAGTGATTTTACATATGTAATACCCCAGCAAAAATTATTCTTCCAAGTATTATAATCTTAAATAGCATTTACTGTATTGCAAAACACAGCAGGTGGCAAAATGATTCTGCATTGTGGACAAACACATATGTTTGTTGAGCCAAACGTTTAGAATAGATAAACCTATTTTCTAGACCTAGGTTTAATGGAGTAGAAATGAATGGAAAGTCAACTAAATCATTGTGCATATGCTGGAAGGAAACATGCTGCGTCAAGTGAACTTGGTAATATCAAATGCTGTGCTTAAAACAACATAAAAGCAGAGCATAAGTCTTGCCACAATGAATGGTTTTCCTCCACTTCCTTCCATTTACTGCTTTCAAGGATATGACAGTACCAGACTGAACATCATAGAGGTGAAACACAAAGGGAAAAAGCAAGAGCTCAGTCTTTTTCAGACTGAAATCGATGGACAGAGAGAGAACATTAACCAAGAGGTTAATAAAAAGAGTTTGCCCTAGACAGTAACATAAAGAGCTCTGATATATCTTTCTTCCACAAAAAAAGCTGTTCATAATGCCAATTTTCCCTGGCACTTGCAATACGTTTTCCCATCTCACTTTTTGCTTTGTCCTAATTTTAGGCTTGCATTTTATTTTCCCATTTCCCATGTACTACTCTCCTGTTCCTTTTCCTACCTTGATGTTTACGGAGACCTTTCCTACAACTGCAGGATTTGAAGAGATTCTTTCTCTTTTTTTCATAGCAATGCTCATATTTCTTTCACAGGGAATAGACAAGTTTACCTGGATTTTTTTTTTAAATGAATGCAGTCTTTTGCTCATCAGCAAAGTATGCCTTTTTGTAGCCAGGAATAAGTTAATAAAACAGGGGGAAAGCTTGCTGCCTTTTTTAAAAAAGAAAGCTCCTTGGGGTTATAAACGAACAATGTTGTTTTTTCTTCCCAGCGTGCAAGGATTTAATTAAGTGATAACAGTCACCTTGGGGTGGCTGCAGAAGGCAATAATATCTAGGTGAAGAAAAATGCTGAAGAGAGTTGAGTACAGTCAATTTATCTTCAGAGAAGGCAATAAATGAACAAAGGATAGGTATTTGGCTGATTGTTTTGGAATGTTTCCATTAATGATAAGTATCAAAATAAGAAAAGGACAAAGATTTGGTATTTTCAGTATCTGAAAAGTATTAAATACAGAAGGAAAGGAAGGGATAAATCGGCATGAGATCATGTCCTGGAGTTTAATTGCAATTTGTTTGGTAATTACTCAGACTTAACATGGAACAAGGGAATTTTAATATAGACAAAAAAGAAAATACATTTAAAAAATGTTTTAGAGAGCATATTATATAGAATACAGAATGGATATCAATCTGCTGTGGAGGAGGGTAGGAAACAAGTATACAAAGAAAAAAAAAGTATAACAGGGATCCCAAACCATGATCCTAAAAACTGGAAAGCTGTTTATAGAAATAGAAATGAAATAAGCAATATGTTAAAATGTCATGATAGGTATGTGTTTTGTCATTTGGTAAATATTAGGAAGAAAGGAGAATTGAAAGAAGGGAGGGACATGGTAGAATAGAAAGCAGTAAGGCTTTACCCATCTCTCACCTTTCCCAATGGAAATATAAAGGTTGGGCAAGACCATCAGTTCAAGCTGCTGCTTGGATACCCTAAAACAATAATTGTGGTATATGGTATCAGACAGAGAAACTGAGAGAGGGCAAGGGGAGGGGGAGGAAAGGTGAACATTGCTTAATGGTATCATCTAGTCCCCAAAAGTCAAATTGCCTCTTTCCTGAGAAGCCATTGTGTGGATGACCCAGGAGGCGAAGTTGAGATGGCGATTGGCAAAAATACATTTTCATAGCGGCACACAACTTATGGAATGTACTGTCATATTTTGTGGTAACTTTTTATTTTATCTGCTTTTTAATTCTCTTTTAACCTGCAAGGTAAATAGGTATCAATGCCTATATAGATCCTGCACTAATTAAATTTGTCTTGAATTTAGGTTTTATGTCACCACATATTTTATTGTTTTTAACTTCCTTACTTTTAATTATAAGGCATCTTGGGAAGGGCAGCTTCCAAAAAGATTAATATAAAAACAGGAAATGTAAATGAAAGAAATCCTTATGATATATGGAATTCAAGCACTGTTATTGATAACCTTTTGCAAATTAATGTTAATGGATACAATTCTGGAAATATTACATCTTTATCACTGTAAGAGAATAGGATCTAAATGGACAGTCCAGGCTCTTCAGTGTGAAGTTGATTAACTTGATATCATATTTTTGTGTTGTTAAACACATCCAAGTTTGTGGTTTGGGTTTAACTAAAAATTTCCTGAAAATTTTAAAAGCAATCCTATGAACAAACCACAGTAGTTCAGATAGGAAGTTACCTACATAAATTGTCGATGTGAAACTTTTTATTCCATGTAGATGCATTGACCTAAGACTGAAACTAGACATCCTGAACATCAATTCATCCTGTTCCTCAAATAATAGAAACAGATGAATCAGCACTTACAAACCATAAGCCAGGCAACTTAGGGAGTGTAATTCTCTTCAGAACAGAAATAATTCAATTAACCCAGGTAGAAAACACACAGAAACATTATATTCACAGGATAAAGGTCCCAATCCAAGAAAATTAACATATTTATAGTGATACTAGTGGAAAACTGAATGAACCATTCCTTCCCCTACTTGCATTTCTCTTTTGTAAAGTTGTCCTCAACCATATAACTACTAATTTATTACATTTCTATGCCATTCAACTCCCAGCGACTCTACACTACAATTCTTATATATCTTGATGCCATTATCTATTTTGACATTACATCCTGGTGCTGCAGGCATGATAATAATGTTCCTGTGTTATTTGGGCTTAATTTCTTGACTACAACAGAAAAGGCAAACAGTCTGACTTTTTAATAATGTTGTGTCAGTAGAGGGTAACGAAGTGGCTTTGAACAAAGAAAGACATTCTTTGTTGCTGGAAAATGAACTATTAAGTCCATCAACTGAATAATACCTATTTTATTTGATGCTAACATTAGGCTTCCATTTTAGCCAATGAATCAATTCTCAATTTTTAAACTTTTAATTAGGGTGAACAAAAATGTTATGTAATTTATTCATTGTTGAACGTCACTTAAAAATCTCAGGTTCGTTTCTATTAAAGTTTTTTCACAATATTGTATAATGAAAACATGAAAGTGAAATAATTATGAATAACGTAATGAAATATATTTAAGAATGAACATACTGTTTCCTTTTTTATTTCTATTGCAAAAGGCTCATGGTAGCTGGTCAACCTTGCCTGGGTTTGGAAGCGGAATCTCAGGGATAACAATTAGAGTGAACAGTTCCCCTCCCACAAAAGCATTTTAGGAGATAAAAATGGTAAACTATTATGTATTTTCACCCCCCCAAAAAAGAGTGCTTCATCTTGTATAGTATTAAACCACGACAAAAGAAAAAGGTCAGACTTTTCCCCATTTTGGCTACAACAACTCTATGAACTAGGACATGCTGACTATTGCAAAACCAGTATTTTTGGGTGATTGGAACTCTTGTTTCTTCTTGGATCATGAATAATAGTCTATGCAACTATATGCGTAATGTATAATCTTTTGAAATCTAGTGAGATTTTAAAAGAAGGTTTAAAATAGAAATGAATGTAATGGTGGGGACATAGACAGCCAATGCTTTCCACAGACCAACTTCATTTCTGGGAGTCAATGCAGTTTGTTTAACTTAGAGAAGGCACTGTGAATATCTTTTTTCCTAAAAATAAAGCATTCTTGTGAAAACTTCTATGAAAAGAGAGTTAAGTGACTAACCCAGCTTATTTGGATCCCATCCAAGCCTTAGAAGTCTGTAGTAATGCCATACCAAACTAATTTAATAATAGAAGACATACAAGCAGACTAGAAAGGGGGGGAAGAACAGGAAAACACAAATTGGAAATTGGTTTGAGGCTCACAACTGTCCCATCAAATAAACTGTTCTGCTCCCAGTTCAGCAGAGTGAAATAGAGTCTTGTAGTAGTTCATCCTTTTAATGTGATGAGACTTTGCCTGCAGCAAGTATCAAGGAGGCTGATATCATATCTAAGAGTGGGCACCATGACAGAGAAAAGTGATCTTTAGGATGCTGCTGGATTGTACTCTTCTGGGAATTAAAAAGGAAATAGATTCAGTTCATTTTTTCCTTTATGTTTGGAGAATCCCATAGATTGCCAACAACATATTGGTTCACAGTAGGGAAAGGAATGATGCATACTATCCCAACAGCTGTTTAACTTACATTAATTTGTTAAACAAATATACTGTAAGAATGGCAGGACTCAAGATATGACAGCCAGAATTAAAACTAATGTTCAGATACAAACAGGTGAAGACTGTTAACCAGTGGAAGAGCTTGCCTCCAAAAGTTGTAGGTGTTTCATCACTGGAAGTTTTTAGGAAAAGACTGGACAGCCACCTATCTCAAATGGTATTGGGTCTCCTGCTTGAGCAGGGGGGTGTACTAGAAGACCTCCAAGATCCCTTTCAGCTCTATTTTGATTGATTGAAGATGCACAGAGGACACTACTTTGTAGCAAGAATAAAAAAAAAACAAGTTCCAGGGCTTATTCACACAACCCCATGGATGATTCAGACTGGATGGGCCAAACCAGGGAGAAACACAGAGGATGGTAGTCTCAAAAGAAAGCAAGGGGATTCTAATTTTCAAGTATCTCCTCTCCTGACTGAACACACAAGTAAAGATTTCTGGAACTGCATATTATTTCTGACCATATGTCTTACAGGGAAGATTATACTTAATAGGAGATATCAAGCTAATTTATAGCAAACCAATTATTCAATATAACAGAACCACAGGAATTGGGCAAGTAAGTGAACATTATAAATCACTAACCCTGTGTTTTACAATAATGTGCAAGAATTAGGTGGGAAAAACAAGGGAGATCAGTCTGGTGGGAGGTGGCATAGGGCTATGTTGGGACTGATAAGATTGCTCAGTGTGAATAGTGACCTCATGGAAGCCCATTTATTTTCCATCCTATTCACTGTGAATTTATATGTATCCCCAAATCACAAACCTACTGTTTCATGAGTAGTGCCTACCCATTAAGAGACAACTGTAGCATTGACAGAGAACTCTGATGTAGAAACAATAACTCTATTTTTCTTCATTTCAGCGTCAATTTTGTCCCATCCAGATTTTACAGCTTCTAAGCACTAGGGCAGTCATCAATGGTAGATCCCCTGGTGTAGTGTTGGAAAGTTGGACACAGGTTAGAACAATTCCTTTAATGACCATTCAAAGTTAGAAAAGCATTGAAAAAACCTGACTTATGATAGTTTTTCAAACATACGATCACTGCAGTATCCCCATGATCACATGATCAAAATTTAGGTGCTTTGCAACTGGCATGTATTTATTACAGATGCAGCATTCTGGGATCATATTTGCCATTTCTGACCTTCCCAACTGGTTTTCAACTAATGAAGTCAATGGGGGAAGCAAGATTCGCTTCATGACCATATGATTCACTTAACAGCTGCAGAGATTGGCTTAACAACTGTGGGAAAAAAATCATAAAATGGGGCAAAATTGACTTAACAATTGCCTTGCTTAGCATTAGAAATTTTGGGTTCAATTGTGGTCGTAATTGAGGACCACCATATTGGTGATGAAGTTACTTTTGGATCTTATCCATGTTAATTTCCTATATTTAATTTTGAGAATAACAACAAATAATTATAATAATTTCATTCTGAAAATCTCTATTCAGTAAAAGGAAATTTGAGGTGCTTAACAAAAAACAAAATACATTTCCATAAAACAGAGTAATAACATGGGAGCTCAAGCATTTAAAATGGAATATTTAAGGTACAAGTTGTAAAGGTGAATGGCTCAATATAAAACAAATAATAAAAATGCCACGGAAGTTGGGGTTTTCTGAGGTGAAGCAGACCTTTCTGGTAAAATGATGTAGGCTTTCTATCCTACAGAAAAGCCTCCAGTTTTCAAAACTTGTACCAGCAAATTTCATGCAGCTTTATTTTCATCTGCCTGCAATGATGCATCACAGGTTTGATTGTTGTGTTGTCCTGGACATGTTCTCCACTCTACCACCAGCCTTTTAAAGTCTGGAAATCACCGTGAATTTTGCCTATAAGTATTCAACTCTTTATGCCTTGATCTAATGCAAAGGATTCTGTAACTTCAAACAGCAAATTGGCATCATATATTATAATTCTTCCATTTCTTTTTTAACCATACACGCAAATTCTTGAAAAAGCAATACAAGGGAGGATCTATTTTACAATGGGGACTATTTCTTCATCCATAGACCCATATTTGTGCAGTTGCTTCTGTAGCTTTATTCAGCTGTATGTATAGAGCAAATCTCAGAACTGAACTTGTAAAATGTGTCTGGATTGAATCCAGTTGCAATAGTAGCAGTTAGATCTCACTGATGGGTGTCAGTTAAGTAAATGGAATTAACAATGCTGAGATTGTTAATCATATGCCTTTGAACTAAGAATGTCAGAAATCAGCCCGATAGATCCATATATAATCAATCCCTTCCAGTGACAGAGCTAAATGCAGCAGCTTTACATCCACATAAAAACTATAAATTATATAAATCATAAAACTGAACGCTAAATCCCACCTTAGCCATGAAAGCCAATTGAGTAACTTTGGGCCAGTCAATCTCTCTCAGCCCAATCTACCTCACAGGGTTGTTGTGGGGAAAATAGGAGGAGGAAGTTGTATTGGATATGTTCGCCACCTTGAGTTAAAAATTGAGTTTGTAAAAATAATAAAGACAGACTACAAATAAATTAATAGTAAATCATAAACCATGCTTTACACACAACTGCTAGGTTTACATGGTATGCTAAGTCATAGTTTATTTTAACTTTGGCATGTTGAATAAAATCCGATTGTTCGGTTTGCATGGCATAATGGTTGGTTTCCCACATTATAGTTAAGTCCAAACCAAATGCATTTAAAGTATTTTAAAAATCGGATAATCAATACACAGACATAATGTGTTGAAGAACAAAAATACATATCACTGAAAAAAACCTGAAGAAGGTACTCTAATGTTCTAAAGTAAAGGATGATATGGCCTAAAAGACAATGATAATAAAATTAATTAATAAGAAAGCATTTGTATCGAATTTAAAATGTAATCAAATATTTAATCAGCAAACAAAATGAAATAGCAATGAGAAGTATTGAGAGTCTCTGAAAGATGGATAACTAAACTTTTTTATAAGTTATTAACTCTTGCTTCTTTTCACCTTAGTTAGATAATTACATCTGACATTTCTAGGGTTAAATGGCAAACAGACAAAAGAACTGAGAAAGGAAATTCCCCTGCTTCTTAGTAATGAAAAGCGGAGGGTACACCTTCTGTGGTTGTCTGTGAGATGCTTTCACATCTATGTGTCAAGGGTTTTTCAAACTGACAACTTGCAAATTTGAAATACAAAAATGCCCAGAGCGATGTTTTAGTGGCTTAGGGAAACTCTTGTATGAGAAAAAAAAAATCTAAAGTGAAACGTCTCTAGAAATCACACAGGGCCTGACCACGATACTCTAATTATGCTAATTGCTTCAATGCCCTTGCTTTATTTATGCTGAGCAGCTAAGATAAATAAAGGAAAATTGCTTTGGATCTAACTATATTCATATCAGAATGCAAACTAGCCTGTGTTTGTTATGTGATTGCTGATCTGTTTACACTAAATTCTGCAGGTAATTGCAGTTTTGATTGCACATTTATTTCTAGCTACACAGGTCCCAGGACTAGGTCTGTCTGTTTTTATAATTAAACCATTTTGCAATATCTAAACTCACTAAAGAGCAAAATGATGCTTTGAGAATTTACATATTATGTATTAAAGATAATATTTCAGTAGCTAATAGTACGAAGGAAAAATGTTGATTGTGACTAAAAATGGACAGTCTGCTCTGGATTTTAAGAAATTCAAGACTTGTTCTAAGACTGGCTCACCGAGTGAGACAGATGTCCTCAGTATCCCTGTATTTGCTACTTAAATATTGCTATTGTATATTTGAACTTAAAACTAAAGTAAAACAAATTAACAGAGTAAAAATGGTACCTTTGGAGATAAGTAGTTTCTTTCCCAGGAGAAGCATCAGAAAGAGAAGGTATTTAGTTTTGCCTTCTACTAGATCAGGAGTGTCAAACTCGTGGCCCACGGGCTGGATGCGTCATGCGCTGGCTACGCCCATGCCCGATTTAGCGAAGGGGAAAAAAGTCACGATACGTCATGTAACGACTCCGTGATGTGAGTTTGATACCCCCGTATTAGAGGATAAGCATGTAATTTACCAATATTTGGTTAGTTGGTTGAAATTTGTCAAATTTGTCTTTCCCGTTCTTATTACCACTCTCCCCCTTGAAGGGTATGTGACTTCAGCCCCAAAGAAAAAGATATTGAAAATATTCATTATATAGCATTGTTACCAAAGGACATTAGAGGGTCTATGAACATTTCATGCTATCACAAACATGCTTATTGTTGCTAAATGTTGTTAGCAGCAGCAGCAATTTTCACAAATCAATAGTTTGGCATTTGGGGGTTATTTCTTACGATATAAAAAGGAGTCTTTGTGGAATATGAGAAACTTGGCAAGCATTGAGGAACTGTTTGAAAAATGCTCAATGTTTAACCTTATGTCTCTAAGATTCTTTGTTCCACATTTTAACATTTTCTTAGTTCTGCTCCTACCCACAACTTTGCAATAGTTCTGCAGAATTTTAATAAAGTATATCACTATGCTGTATGTGATTATTACTGATTAATTACGTGCCATCAAGTTGGTGTTGACTCTTAGTGACCACAAAAAGTTCTCCATGACAATCTGGTCCCATCTTAATTCTTAATCTCTTAAGATTTAGGCTCTGAAGTGAATGTGGAGAAGGAGACAGATCTCCAAATCAAACCACAGCAAAGTAAACAAACCTAATGTGAAATATTGTGATCTTTACACATTTCTCTTAAAAAGTTGTATTAACTAATTTGAAAGTGAATGTATTGATTACCTTCACTTCAGATAATTGTTGTTTCAAATAAATGCTTTCAAGATGGTATTTAAATTATGATGGCTTAACAAATAATTCTTGCAAGATAAAGATCAATGTTTGAGCATGTGTAACTTTGAGTTAATATGTGAATTTGCCCTTTTCCTTTTCTAACCCTATTCTTTTAAATTCTGTACTTGTCATTGATCTTGGAAGCCCTTCTCAGAACCTTTTTCAGGCACAGGAAGAAAAACATATTTTTATTAAAAAATCACACCACCTACATATTTATTCATAAATTCGTGGGTATATGTGTTTGTACTTCAGTCATCTATTTCAGGCAAATGTAAAATGATTTGGATCTCCCCTTGTGAACACGCATGGTAAATGCTACAATTTTTGTATTTTCAGTTGTCTCTACCTGCAGAAACATAAGATGGAAAAACAGTTTCTAGTTCAGTGTAGTGTCTGGGACTTTAATTGAGATTGGTCTTCAGTTGCGGCACAACCAGATTCATATCTACTTTCTGACATGGCAACACTTTGGGTGACTTAAGGTAGCCACTCTCTTTCAGCTCAATCAACTTCACAGATCTGGCGTTAAATAAAATGAGATTCCTATGTAAGCTTCTTTGATCTGCTGAAGATAACAGCTGGATATAAATGAAAGGAAAACAAAATAAATACAATCCTTTAATGAACATTTTAGGCAGAGAGCAATTTCCCTAGAATTTCTCATTAGGATTCTATCATGTACCACACAATACCATATCAAGTGGCTTACTTGTAGTTGAGTAACTATATTACAATTAGCTGGGTTCATACAACAGTTCATGCAACACTTAAAGCAGGTTTCAGATCATAACAAAAAAATAAGCTCAAAGTGAAAATACAATCTAAGAATTCCCTATTTGTCACTTGGAACTGTACCAAGATTCTTTGTCATCCCTTCCCATAGTTGAAGTGGAAGGGTTGTGCTTCACACGACATAGTAGTGTACTTATGGTTTGTTAACAAAGTTTTGTTGGTTTTTCCAAAAAATTCTCATGTGAAAGACATCCTTCTATTTAACAGCACTATAAACTCAATATGAGCTGCTTTTGTTAAGTAAAATACTACTTTTTTTCTGTTGCTGAAACTGAGCATCAACTATACTGTGTTTATAATCTTGCAGGGGCACAGATTCTTTACATCAAACATTACTGTTATTTTCAAGAAATTTTGAGAAATGAATATCTGACACAGGATGCAGCATGATGGCTGGGCAGAGTGCCGATATCCATACACTAGGGAATAAACAATGGGAAGGTTGTTGACTTCATGCCGTTTTTTGATGATTTCATAGGAGATCTAGTGGGCTATTATTGGGAAAAGAATGTTGATGCTTAGTGATATGTACAAGAGATACATGGGTAAGTGCTTTAATTTTAGCATCTCTAGCAAAGGAATAAACTATATTTCAGTTATAATTGGTATAGGAAACCTCTGGCTTCCTAGATGTTAGGTTACAATTTGCTCAAGTACATTTGGCAAGTTAATAATCAGAGCTGATAGTAACTTCAATCCCCCAATATCTAGACTTTTCACTTGGAGATTATTATGTGATGCTTATTTTAACTATTCGGGTCCTTTATTGTGTTTTTAAATAAACTGTATTAAAAGTTTTACAAAAACAAAAACTAATGCAAGCTAATAAAGAGTGAAAAAAACAAAGAAAAAAGAGAATAGAAAAAAGAAGTTCCAATTTCTTCTGCAGCAAATATATGTACATTTATAAAATTTACTTACATTATGATTCCAAAAAAGTACATTTTTCTCTTATCCACTTTTTCTAATAATCAAAACCACAAAACATGAGTATATTTTGTCTGTTTTATGCATAAAAGACAGTTCAGTCAACTTCATGTCCTTAATTATTGTGATTACATTTTCATTAAGACCATTTTCAGTTAAAAATAAACAGTAAGGGGTTATATTAAGCTATTTTTGATGTTAAATTTTAGAAATATTTAAATGCATTCAAAATCCACAATTTTTACTTTTCTAATCATTCTGCTACTACCTTGTACATCAACCTCTAGAGAACTCAGTCTGCTGATTCTTCATGGCTAACAAGCTGTTTAATTCACCAAAGAAATTTCTCATCACTTCAACAATTTAACTTGAAGGAGATGTAAAGAATTGTAAGTGAGAGCTAGGGCTGCAGGTAATATTATAAAGGAAAAACAATTTCTTGAATGTAATCTTAGTATCTTAAGGATGCAACCCTATGCATCTGTACCTGAGAATTAGATCAGTTGGGTAGACAATGGTAAACATGCAGAAAATTGTGCTATGCATGTTCACTATGAAATAAGTCTGACTAAACTGAAAGTAGAACTATATGCCTGAGAATATGAATATAAATATATATATATATCACTGGAAATAGTGCTAATAATTAATTTTTTTAATGTGATGCGGGATTTTTAAACCATTCATATCCTAAAATAACAAAAAGTCTGCTTATATGTACATAAATAAGTGGTAAAGCTGTTGTAATGGCTAATTGAAGTTAGGGCTAGTTAAGATTGGTGAAAAATGTCCCCGTAAGGGGAACACATGTATATCTTTTTGACAGGTATAATATTTAAGGTGTTGGACTGGCACCAGAAGTCCCAAGTTCCAGTTCAGTCTTTGCCACAGCTCATAGAATAACTTTGGGTCAATAACTCTTTCACACACAACACTTTGTACAAAATGACTAATGTTCTATAAACTCCTTTGTATGGCCCTGGAACTGAATATCTGAGTCCCTTTAATGAAGAGGGCTTGGGTCATCCTAAACAAGGTGCTGGAAGACTATCAATAATAATCTATAAAGGCGAAAATGCAAGGTAAGTCTTAATAGTAGTTCTAATCCATGTCTGGTAAACTTCATTCTTCCTTGACCTCCTGTGGCATTCTAGATATATCTTAACCAGTTTCATCTCCTCAGGTCAAGTGATGGGTTTGATGGGCAGAGAAAGGTTAAGCATCCAGTTCCATCAGATTTTGGGGGTAGGCTGATTAAATATATATCCAGATAGATAGAGACAGGTATACATATACAGTATGACCATTTGGTTATATGTATCTGTGCATATAGACATAGAAAGAGAGCTCTGTGGATTGTACAGTATCCAGCATCTTCGCCTAATACTATGATTGATGATGGTGTGTGGGACCACAGTGATTAATGATAAGTGATATTATTGTATTCCTAGGAGCCCTGGTGGTGCAGTGGTTAGAATGCAGTATTCTAGGCTAACTCTGTGATCAGTCTGGAGTTCGATCCTGATAGGGCTCAAGGTTGACTCCACCTTCCATCCTTCTGAGGTTGGTAAAATGAACACCCAGATTGTTGCTGACATTGTAAACCTCCCAGAGAGTACTGTATAAAGCACTATCGGGTGGTATATAAGTCTATTGCTATTCCTTGCTACATTGGATAAAATAGTAGTAGGTATGGTTAGCCAACCTTTCCTACTTTCTTGATTTACTGCCTAAACAGTGGAAGAAAACTGTATTCCCACTGAAACTAGCTGGGCAAGTTTATTAACTAGAGATCCTCTGGCAGAACAGAATATTATAGTGTGCAAGAAACAGAAACATTATTTAAGGCAAAGGATGATATAGATCAATTGCTACTGTTCATCACACCCCTTGTTAAAAAGAAAGTAGAGTTAAAGGGCTTTCCAGGCCCATGAGTGATTTGTGCATCTAATATTCCCTGTGCCTATTAAAGCAAATAAAATTTCTGCATTTGGGGAATTGTCTGAGAACTGCCAAATTTAATAAATCTAGCTCTCTAGTAATCCACGGGAGTAAATTAATTTGGACTGGAATATAGTATTTGGGAACAGATCCTCAGAAGTGAGTCTTAGTCCTGATATGCGTAATGCCTCAATATGTTGTCTATCAAATGATTGGGACAGTTCGGGGAAGACAGCCACAGCCGGATGAGATACCACCACTAATATAGTAACTCTTCTTTCTTTCCACATAGTTTGGTTTGATGATTCGTTTTTTCTGTTTATCTTTATCAGGTATATCTTTTAAATTCTACTATCATCTGAACAAAATCTTCTACTTGGTGTCACATCAGTTTCAGCTGAAATCCTTATTTAAACAATTACATGCTAAGAGTTTATGGATTTGATCCTAAGACACTGTCAAATAGAGTCCCTGAATTACATAAAATAACATTTAAGTTTTGTGTGTACATACGTGTATCACAATTGCTTTAAATCCTACACTAATAGGCTTTCATTTTAAAGAAAAATGGAGTATGAACTTCTTTTCTTTGTAGCCCAAAATGAAACAGAAGGTTTCAAAAAGCCTTTTTGTATATATTAATCAAATAGATAAAGGTAGACTAGACAGGATACTCCAACAAATGTTAACTTAGAGAAAAATAATGTTGGCAAAAAGTCAAAAGCCAAATGTTTCTATTTTGATTTATTTAGTATTTCAGGGATGTTTTTTTCTATGGGGACCAATATGAAAGGCATTGAAAATTCAGAAGGCACATCTTTTGTGTACTATAAAATGTGTTGCTAACCTACAATACTCTCACAGAAATGCAGTTCAATAAGGAACTCAGTTGGGAAGGGGCCTCCATAGAACAACATGAAAAAAATGGTCAATAGTTTACTCTTACAAGAACATTTGCAGCTGTAATAAATAAACCTCTGGGACATACAATGGAATCAACATAAATACTGATTCATGTTTATTTCTGCAACATTATAATGTTGCATTTTAGCATATCAGCTTCTCTCCGATGCACCTTCTATCAAAACGTACTACTTGAAGAGTATTATAGCACTCAGTCTTTGGGGCACAGATATGTCTTCACCACTGTCACATATATTGCGTAGATTCAGCCATATTATGCTGAATGAGAATATTGTACTGTAGAACTGCAGTGATTCCTGCTGAATATCCTCAGATACTTATCTGGCTGTTAAAGGAGACATCAGTCTTTTGTCTAAATTGCCCTTGACACATCCTTGAGGACAGTATCGTAAAATTCTTTGTCTTCTGAAGAACTCTCAGACCTCTTAGGGCTAATGGAGGTTAAGTGCTCAACAGATATCTCAAGAATAACGAAGCACCTTAAAAACTAAAAAAGGCATATTTTATTGCCGGAAACAAATACAATACAATCAATGATACCACTCTCCATGGAGGGGAAAAAAAGCAACTTGCTAAAACCTAAATAGTGTGAAGTGCAATGGTAAGAGTAAATGGAAAGTGGTACAAAACATATTGTTGGAATCTGAACAACTGTGTAAATGAATAAAGGAAATATATATATTAAAAAAAACCCTAATGTTTCACATTTCATTTATGTGTTACCTAGAAAGACTTCAGGATTTATTTGTTCCACACGGAGTGAACAAAAAGAAATAGAAATTTATTTAAATTTGCATTTACTTTCTTACATGCCAAATTTCAAACACAAAAATCAACTGAACTGTTTGGTTCATAATCAGAGACAGTGCTCAGCTAGTAAGGATAGAAAGAGGCAAATAGGTAAGTCTTCTCAAATTTAATAACCTAAAGGAACATAGTTCCTAGCAATCCTGCATAGGAAATGCATATGTTATACATTTTCACTATTACTCTTCTCTCAATATTTGTGTTCTTACATTTTATTTACTCTCTCTCTCTCTCTCTCTCTCTCTCTCTCTCTCACACACACACACACACACACACACACACATCTTAAAAAGCTATCATTAATAAGCTTTATATTTTATACATAAGCTTTATATACACCACTACTTGCTATTTTTTCCTCTTGTTTTAGTCCTACAACATTCTAATCTGTTGCTGGAAGCTGGCAATAAGTTATTCATGCCCTCTTCATTGATGCTAAACTCTTCTTGGGATTGAGGTCACCTCCTCAATATTCCTATTCTCTGTTTTTCATCTTTAAAAAAAATTCTATTCCTATCTACAATATTAGAATATTGTGATGCTTTCCTATCCAAATACTGAAAAGATCCAGCCTTGCTTAGCTTTCTAATTTTACTGAAATTATTTTGTACTATTTGTACTCTGATACTGCTCTTTATCTATTTCACTCTACCAATTAATTTCACCTCAACTGTGTCTCCTTTTTGATGAGGACTTTGCCACAACATGCCTTCCTTAGCCAAAATAAGATATCTGCTCCAAATCAGAACCTCTGATATGGAAGCACTTGAGAGAATTTACTCATTGAAACTATAATTGTTGTGAATTACACTATTTTCCACATTGGTTTACATTGTGAGGAAGCCAGTCTTTTGGACAAAAAAAATATTTATTGGCATTGTAAATTACTCCAAAGGATATGTACCCAAGCATTCCTTCCCTCCTCCCATCATTTAGGTCAGGTCCTTTGTCCAGATCAAATGTCCTGCATTTACTATACAAACAAAATGTTTCAAAACTGTTTCAAAACTACTAAAACAGTAGCTTTAGATAAGTCTTCTTGAATCTGGTGCTGTTCACAAAATTCTGAAAAATGAAATTGCCTTTAGAAAAATGCAATCCTGCCATTTTAAAACTGTTACTCTAGTTCACTTTAAATATCAACTTTTTATCTGCATAGCATTGTTGCGGAATTTCTATTTAAAATTTAATAAGTATTCAGAATCTTATGTTCGAAAATAGCCAATCAGCTAGATCATGTCCCACAAACAGGACATTAGCCCACTAGAAATCCTCTGCAAGTAGTGTTCAGACATACAGGTAGTCCTCGACTTACGACCATAATTGAGCCCAAAATTTATGTTATTAAGTAAAAAATTTGTTAAGTGAGTTTTGCCCCATTTTATGACTTTTCTTGCCACGTTTGTTAAGTGAATACTGCAGTTGTGAAATTATTGACATAGTTGTTACATGAATCTGGTTTTCCAACTAATTTTCCTTTTCAGAAGGTTGCAAAAGGGGATCACATGATCCTGGGACGCTGCAACCATCATAAATATGAGTCAGTTGTCAAGCATTCAAAATTTATTCACGTGGCCGTAGGGATGATGTAACAGTTATATGTGTGAAAATTGGTCATAAGTCACTTTTTCAGAGCTGTTGTAACTTTGAATGGTCACTAAACAAACTACCTGTATAGCTTTAAAAATTGGGGCAATACATAGTCATCATGACAAGATGACATGTCAAATTTTATCTTCCATGGTTACTAATACATCTCTAAAGCCCCCTGAATTGGTTGCCACTATTATAACCTCTCCTAGAAATTCACAGTACATAATTTTCTTTCTTCAAATAAGCTGTGCATTGAGTCAAGGTTGTCAAAGATCTATCTATTTCAACTATCAGAGCTATTTTCTGTTCAATTATTGTGACTCAGATGGCATCAATAAAGTTATATTTTTTAAAAAAAATCAAATATTTTGAGATTTAGAAGAAAGATTTGGGCGGGTGAGGGAGAATCTGAATTTTGGGGAATGGTGCCCTGAATGATGGGCTTTTGTTTTGGCTTCCTACTCATATATAATCAATATTTTCCTTCAGATTCCTGAAGTATGAAGTAATTCTATTGTAATTCCAACCTATTAAAAAGTGGTAAGATTAGCCTAATTACCATGCAATCCGCTTATTATGAATAATCAGTAAATGTACTTGTTCATTGGATAAACCAAGACAAAAACTGTTAACTGTAGAACAAGCCAGTTTCCAGCCAGGCTTCTCCAGAGTGGACTAATACGTTGACTTACATTACCATGTTTGTGGAATATGCCAAACTATTAAGAGGTTTCCTCTATACTGCCTTTACAGACCTAAGGGGAGCGTTCAATTCAGTCTCCAATAATGAAGCCACCCACAGCCTATGGCAAAAACTGACAGCCTAACCCTTGTCTTCTCTGACTAATAATGATGTTGCGGAAAAACACTGAAATGCAAATTATATACATGAACAATGGAAAATTGACTGTGCCTATTCCAATTTTCCAGGGAGTCAAACAATTGAATCCCCTATTATTTCATTGCTATATTTCTTGATATCATACTGGTTCTCATCAAAGCTGAATATCACCTCCATTCCTAGCTCATAAACCCCAATTACAATAAGCTGCTGCTGCTGTTAACCTATGATGGTGAATCTCTAGTTCAACTTGTATTACTATACAATACAAGTTGATACGGGCTAATTCTCTAACTCCTGTCTGTGTTGGGCTTGGATACAGCCTAGAGAGAGGTTGATTTTGATACATACAAAGATAGACCTAGCCTGTACTATAAGAAGCTCAGATCTATTTTCATCACCTCCCATAGATTTACTATATTTTTGTGCCCTCACATGTCATACTTGGATGTTATCCTCTGTAAGTCAATAATTTTCCTTATCAAGAACATTTGTGCATAAATTCATCTACTGCAATTGAGATAGTTGCATGCATAATTCTGAAATGCCCTATTAAACATCATTGGAGGGCACAGTTAATTACTCCCAACACAAAAATTATCTGGACCAGTTTGACTATAGCGGATTTCTTATTAAACAATCCGGACTGAGGAAAATAGCCAAGTTCTGTGCTGTAGCAATGGCATTCAGAAGTTGTTGTCTCTGAGCATAGTGTGATTGTGTTTAGTCTTCAACTGTAAATGGGCTTGTTTTCAAGACCTTTTCTGTCTTCTTTTCATTTATCACTGTCTATTCTTTATAATACTATTTTTTAAAACAAATCATCAGAAAGTTCTACTCAGGACGTCTCCCTTTAGTCTGGTTCTAAAAAGAGTGAACAGAAGATGCTTTGAAACTTCCAGCCTGAAGTCCAGAACTTAACAAAACTTGTGCCAATCCTAAAATGTGCAAGGTAACCATGCAACTGTTCAACTTTACAAGTGGGGAAACTTTTAATGAAAAAAAAAAGTTTATTTTTCCCCTTCAACTTCTATTTCTAGAGAAGAAAGTAGAAGATATAAAGGAAAAAAGTGATTACATCAGACTCACAGAATTCCAAATAATATTTAACCTAGATATAATAGTTACTTCTAAACTCCCTGAATAAAATCTTGGCTCACTGCAGAAATTAGATGGTCAGGATAAAAATAGGATCACTGATGTGGTAAAACAAATTTGCATTCCAAGGAAGGTGTTTGTATCTTTATTTTCATAACATATATTTTAGTACAAAGAAGGTTTTAGCTTTCAGCATGCTTCAGAAATAATTCTCCACTAATTCTCACCAAGAATAATGCAATTAGCCCATCAACTGAGTTTCCTTTGTGGACTTCAGTTTGCTTTAACCTTTCTAGTACAATAAGCTTAGAAATACCTACCCTAGAATTACCTGCTCTTTTCACTACAGTAAAAGGCCACTTGTGTAAGTTCTTAGATTTACATGCTGCAATTCAACACATTCATTGTACTTTGACATTAGACTTCCCTGATGTCAAACTTCCTTTATATCCATTGAGGATAGTAATAGGAGAAACACAAAGCTTTAGGAATTCAAGAAATTAGTTACTAACACTCCATTTTTAACATGTGAATAAGAAAAAGGGGTTAGATTTAGGTTTTAAAGAACAAGTGTGTTTAGCAGATTTTTTAAAATGATGATATCTGTTAGTTACAAAGTAGAATACATCAGAATATATGCCTGCATATTAAATAGTTAGGATTGCAAATTGGTTTCAAAACTGAGTTTAAAGTATGCAGTCATAAATTGGAAGAAATACTACTCTATTGGGTGAGCAGGAGGTGGGAAAGATACCTTTCTGTCAATCTTAGGTTTCTTATCTCTTAATGGCTCTATTCTCAAGAAAGAAAATCTCTGGCAATAATCTGACAGGTACTACAATCTATCTCATTAACAAAAGAAACATATGTCTAATTCATGATTCATGGAGTAAGGACCTTTCTCTCTGAAAGTAAAGTAACAGATCTCTGATGGCTTTGAGAAACAGCATTACATTTAAGTACATGATTTTTAAGAAAGAAACATAAATTCTGTATTACTTTTTAAGTGTATGTGTACTCAAACACAAAGGAATGAAAACAAAGAAATCTATCTCATCGAAGATAGAAATATTCAAGGAACTAATGAAGGAGAACTGTTGAGTTTTTGATGTTTCAAAATTTCATCATTAGTATTTCAAATGATCAGAATTATTTCCTTAACTGGTACATTTTTTCACAGTACATTTCTATTGTATTTAAAAATCCTGTGAATTATTACATACTGTTGCAGTGTCATACAACTTTATCTGCTTGTCTGTAGAGTAATACTTAAGTAAGATATACTAATGAAACAGAAACATTTTTAGAAGCACTTTCAGATATTTTTGTTCAGAAAAGATCACTGATAAAATCTCACATAAAATCGGGATTATTGCAAGCTTGTAAAACAAAACAAAAAAAGAAATATTACTTGCCACAGATGTCAGGCATCATAAAGGAAGGATGGAAGAAGGAAGGGCAAGAAAAATATTTTCAGATAGAGATATTTGCCATCTGAAAGCTATGCAAAGTAGAAGAAATCACATTTTTTCTTCTTCTGAAGAAATAAGCTGTGATGTAAAATGGATAGTTTACATGTTAAAATGAGGTTGGTTTTAAATATAAAAAAAATAGACTTTGACATTTTCTCTCTCTTCTGTACAGAAACACAGACTCCAACTATTAGCCAGAGATGCTTGCTTCCAATTTTCCTGTCAGACACAATATTTTATTTCAACTAATAACTGTCTTGGGTCTGAGGAGCACGTCTACTGGTGCCAGGAGATGTACCTTCTCTGTGGTAGAGCCCACCTTATGGAACATTCTTCCTGTTGAAATTAGATATCCCTTTTGATTTTTCCCGAGGCCCACAAGATCTGGCTATGCTTCATGGAAGCCAAGTGGTTCTAACAGATGTCTGGAATGGACTGATCAAATCTTCCCAAGCTTTTGGACACCAAAGAACTGTGTATTCAAGTGTGATCTGATCACAACAAAGGGCAGGTGTTAATGTTTTTACCTAAAATCATATTGCTGCTGAAACAAAAATGAACATGTGGCTTTCAGCATGAATTGGGTGCTATATAAACTGGGACACATTGACTCCAATGCTTGTCCAGAGAAAGCAGTTGAAACCCCAGAAAGGAATCAGCCTCAGGAACTTCCCCACCAACCCTGCAACAGAGAAGCAATACACAAGCACCATTCCTACCATGTCCATACAGGCCACTCAACCAATAAAGCCTTGCATCTAGTTATGTGCAAGTGAGTTAGATGGATGACATCAGTCTAAAGTCTGGAGCAATATTACCTTTCTATCTTTATTGTGCTAACTTCAATGCTCTTGAAAATCACTCAGGAAACCTCTTTTGAATAGGACTGTGAAAAGCATACTGTTCTTTAAGAAACCTATTGTGAATGAGATATTCCAGACCAACATGTATTATAAGCATAAGGATGGTTATGAATAAAATTACCACAACTACAGCTTTGTATATGAAATTATCGGAGAGTGACTCATGTGAAATCAGTAGAATTTATATTTCAATAGATTTCAAAAGGATTGCAGTGCATGACACTTGGTTCAAGAAAAGGATGTATGTAATATGTATTCATTCTACACTGAAAACTACTCATCTATTTCAAATGGAATACGAATTGCCCACTTCACTGTATCTTTTTTATTCCATATTTCAGTGTCTGATCTTCCTATTATAATCTTGTATTTAGAGAAATATGGAACAGGATCATGTAAAACTTGTAGGGCTGTAGTACCTGCATATTTCTTCAAAGCCTTGATTTAAAATAATATTTATTAATTAAAGTCCTTTCACGAGTTCACCTGAGATTAGGTATCAAAGCCAGAGAAGATTGTTCTGTTACAAGGAATCAAAGTGAAGATAACAGTTTAAATTTTTTATTTTAAATATAAATCTTCTTATTAATGCTCCGCCTTCTTACCCTGTTCCTAATTAACAAGAGAGAGTGTTCTGATCCATACAAAATAACCTAAGATTTGGTTTTAGTGAAGATTTCTGGGAATATAGACGGTATCAGGTCTTTAGTCACTAGCCTTTAACTTCTAAAGGCTTAAACAGGAATTTGTTTAAGATTATCAGTGAAATGAATTTAGTCATTTCATCTTAATCAGTCCTACTATAAAGCCAATTGCATATTTTTTTTATGTACTAAGAGTACCTGCTTAAAGGAAAAGAAACCCAGAAAATGCCTTATGCTTTCTGGCTAATGAAAAGCCATTTACTTTGTGTCAGAGGATGTGGATTTCAAACTTGACAGATTCTAAGTTTGATAAAGGCTGAAGCAAAAACGCTGTAAGACATTTTTTTTTCATTCCACAATCAGCTTAACCCCCTAAAATCCTTAAGTTATCCACATTCTAGAATGCTGTTGCTGTACCAAGTTCCAAGTTGAGGGGCTTTGTTGCCACTTATTCCTATGCTTGCTTACTATATTTGCCATTCGATAAGATGTTGCTGTTGCTTTTGAAGGAGAGAATGGCACTCTTTACTTCAAAACCATGTACGTTGTCATTAAATACATTTTTTTCTAAATTGCTAACAGCAAATTTGGTGAGCCTATATCAATATATAAATCACAACATATTTATGCTGAATATTCAAATGGTTTAAACCGCAGACTTCCTTCCTAATCTATAATGGAAAAAAGTCCAAGGATACACAGGTTTTGTTACGGTGAAATTAACAAAACTTACTTCCAAGTAAACTTGCTTGTGGTTAAAGCTTTTTTGATTTCTTTTCTCATTCTTTTCTGACACTTTTTTTGTTAAGGAAGGGGAAATCCAATAACATTTGTAATGGGAATATACAATTTTATACTTATTTTATTACACTTTCAGAAGACAATAGTTTTTGCTCACATAATCAGAGTACACAAATTCCAAACTTAAGCAATAAAGAAACTGCTGTAAAGTTAGTAAAATATATAAACAGGAAGATCATATTTTATTTTTTTAGTTTAATAATCTGAATTAAATTTGACACTTTTTAATTTTCATACTTTAAAATGTTTAAACGAACAGAATATGCAGCCAATACACAAGATCAAGGTTAAGGGACAGTGTAATTCTAACAAATATAGTGACAGGCTAAGATCAAGGGATGTCTTGACATTCTCCTCAGAAAGGTCAATCTAGCAAGGCTGCAATGTAAAAATGAAGACTCTGCCATCATTGCCATGGCAAAAAGGTCAGACACAAGCTGATTGGTGATAGAATTATCAAATTAACCAATCGATGTGTGTGAGTAATAGATGTAAGCAATCCTTCGGGAAAGCTGCAGGGCAAATGCCAGCTCATCAATAACACATTGCTTAAGAAAAAGAAGGTTCTCTTCAATTCATGTCCTTTCTATTAACAGCACGATCAAGGAATAATAAAAAACAAAGGCAATCATTTGCATAAGGTTTTGCTTTAAAGGAAGTGCTGCGTTTTTCCATTTTTTTTAGTTCTTCTTACACAAACAATAGCATAAACCGAGATATGATTTTTAAAAAAACAGAAACACGTGAAAGTCCACACTTCAGCTCTATTCACCTATCAATGGTTAGTGGTTTTGGTTTTGAAATAAATTGCAAGAAGAGATATCTCCATATGCAAGCATTGAGGAATACAGTCAAAACAGCAAGTGTCTTTATAATTCCAGCACAGAATAATTCTGATGGAATGATTACATGACTATAAGCAGATTTTAGCATGGGATTATGTTTTTATTAGACCAGTAAAGCATCTTAACAGATATAATCACATGCCATAAAGATATTTTCTTGACTTTGTAACATTCATTTAAGCTTTCCTTCAATCCATTTTCTTGCAGCAAAGGGCAAATTACATGCCAAAATTGAAGAATCTCCGTTCAGCTATTTAAATTAATACTGCAAAGAAGGACAGGATATGTCCAATATCCATGCAGGGGGAGACTTCAAAGCTTTCTAATGAATGCATGTTTTTGAAAGATGATTTCTAAACACATAGAAGTGAACATGCATAGTGGACTGCATTAAATTATCACAATTAACATATAAACAGTAATGGTTTGGTCACAGTTGCCCATGATATGATCATTGGGACTTTGAATGCTATGGGAAGGCAGGGTGTATAAGGAACGGGTATTAGGTTGGCAGCAGTCAAAGGCTAGGAAGCATAGGTAGGTTGGCAGGGGTGCTGTGGATGAATGGGAGGGTGGGAGGACCAAGTGGGAGGGTGGTTTGGGTAGTACATGCTACAGAGTGCAGGCAAATCCCTGGGATCTCAGACTTTCTAGGAGAAAAAGCAGGGAGAAAAACTTACTGGAGCTGCTTCTGACTTTTCTTGCCAGCTTCCCTATTGACTTTGCTTGTGATCACAAATGGTGATTATTGGGATGTTGGAATTGGTGTAAGTGTGAGTTGGTTGCAAAGCACCCAAATCATAATCACGTTTGTGGGGGTGCTGCAATGGACAGAACCTCAAGGGTCGTTTGAAGTAGCACTCATTCAATGCCATTGTAACTTTGAATGATTGCTGAACAAGTGGCCATAACTCAAGGATTTTCTCTATATAGAAAAATTCACAAATAAAAAGGAGCTTAGAAAATGTGTCTTGATACTAATTGGACACTGGAATTAATATATAGTCATCAGGAGGATTTCCATATGACAGTGGCATTTTAATTAGCCATGGCTTTGTGCAAGCCATTTTATTACAGTGAATTACGCATAGTAATTATATTTTATCTGTTCTACCATTTTATCTTCTAGATTGTCCACCACCTCTGTTTCTGCAACTTTTCCCAATCTACAGTGGTGGTGTTTGTTTGTTTGAGGTGAAGTAATCCAAGCAAGTTTTCATCATTCTCTTCCAACTGAATTCTGGAACATATGTACCTATATCTGTACCTATATCTGTATGCCGATAAAAAAAACATAGGAAAATATGTTGGGGATTTTGTATCCTTTTTCAAACAGGAAAGGAGGCAGAGAATATTGCTCTTAAAAGGGAGCCACAGTTAATTCCTACTAAAACTTGACTCAACCAAAGAGGCAGCTTTAGTTTAATACTTTTATTCCCCAAATAGATTTTTTTCTTTGATCTCATTGTCCCAGAAACACCGTAAGTATGTAAGAACTATGCCACAAAACTGAATATCGTAACTTCAGCATATTTAATCAGAGTTTTTAACATCATTCATCTGTGAATATTTTGGACTCTGCACTGTAAGTAATTATACAATTTCAGCATGTGAAAGTCATTTCTCAGAGGACCAATTTCTCATAAGAATTCTTTGCTAAATTTTTAATGATCATTCTGCTTGACAGCCTGATCTTCAACATTGTCAGTCACTTCTTATTACTAAAGAGAATGAATTCATTGATACAGTGTTATCAAATGGAAGCTTAAATAAATATTGTTTCCATAGGTTCTTAATGAATATTTGATGACCGTTATAAAGTAGGCTGTATGCTTCCACTGCAAAATAGTTAGATATTTTAAGAGGAAAACATCATGTTTCAATAATGGAAAGTAAGAAGGGGTAATTACTGAACCAGTAATAAAATTGGTAGCTATAAAAATCGATTTCCTAAAGTATCACAATGAGATATTAAATGTAAGGACAAAATAGGGACCAGGTATCTTTGCAAAATCTTTTGCCAAATAAATACATATTTTGAAAAACTAACATCTAAGGGACTGCCACAAAGTAGGGGTGGTGGTGTTCAAGCTATTCTCCAAAGCACCTCAAGGCAGAACAAGAAGCAATGGATGGAAACTAATCAAGGAAAGAACCAACCTAAAAACTAAGGAGAAATTTCCTGATAGATAATTAATGACTTACCACCAGAGGCTACATGTTCTCCAATAATGGACATTTTAAAGAAAAGAGTGGACAACCTTTTCTCTGAAATGGTATAGGCTTTCCTGCTTGAGCAGGGGGGTTGACTCCAAGGTCCCTTCCAACTCTGTTATTCTGTTAGGTGCATGAGATAGGTTACACTGCCAAGTGTCATGTGATTGCAGCAATATGCAATCAAATACATATTTGACTGTCTTGTCTCACATGGACTATTCTAATAGTCAGGTTAGGAACACTAAACTCTGCAGAATATTTGGGTCTAAAATTGCCCAAATTACAAAAGAGCAATCAATAAATGCTTGAAATTCTGCATAAACCAGGATATAAACACTGATATTAATTTGATTAAGATTGTCTATGAATGAGAATTATACTATCAGGAAAAAAGCTAAATTTATTTGACCATTTATGAAACAGTGAGAATTCTCTTTACTGAACCTTTAAAAAGATAAGTTTTTTGTTATTAAAGTAACTGAGGAAAAACGCACCATGCCTACAAATAACAATAATAAACAAATACTATAACCATTTATGCAAAGCTGCAGAATTCTAATTCTGAGAACAGATTCATTCTAAAATTACTAAATGCAATCAGTAAATTACTAAAATTATTGAATGCAAACTGCTAGAAGAAAAACATCTTGCAATCTAAAGTTGCATTAAGAAACATAAGTTACAATGTAATATGTTTCTTTAAAAAGTTAAAATTAACCCAGAACAACAAATATGGAGAAAAGGTCTGCATCTGGCAGAGTTATTTGTCTGGGTATAAGCATCTCTAAAAATAATGTCAGCTGGAGAATGATTTTCCTACCAAGTCAGCATCACATTAATTGAAGCCTATTGAGATCTGCCCTCCAGAAGTTGTACTGACTAGAACAAGAATTTACAGTTCTCACCTGAGCATCTGCACTCTCTGAGAAGATGAACTTCCACTGAAGTTGCTAGGAATGAGTATAGTCACATAGCCTCTCTCCTCAATGGACCTATTCTCCTTTCATCACCAACATGTTTCCCTATCCAATAGCGATGTAATGGCAGAAAAAATATCCCCTCCCCACCTTTCTCTCTCTCTCTCAAATACATGGCTGATCCCAACAAAAAATAGACAGCAATTATACAGTCAAATGTTATCTAAATAAGTAGCTCCAACCGCCCCATAAATTCATAATGGTGAACTTTCAGTGAATAATTGATTATCCAAATTTCAGTCTGAAATCGATTTGAGCTTGCCTTCTAAGTGTGCCAGCACAATCTCTCTCACCAGTTTTCCCTTCCTCTATTACTTACCTGCCAACATGGAGATCTTGCAACCCTTCCAGCCATACATTTATTCAGCAGTGAGATGTTCCCCGCATCTATTCTATAGCATCAAAATATTTTTGTGCAAATGGTTTTATAGACAAAGAATTCCACAAAGATTCCACAGCTGAGCAGCGACACTGCATTTTCAGTATTCCCTGTATTGTTGGCATCAAATCTTATTAGGAATAATAACTGTCGGTAACAAAGTCCCAAGGGAGAGTTGTATCTTAATAAAAAGTAGACTTTAGAGGGAATAAAGGGAAGTGAGGAGAGCAGCTGGGGTGGGGGAATTTTGAGCAGAACCAAGTTAGCAAGCACTTTCCAAGGTTTTCTTAAGAAAATATACTTTTTATTATTTTGCCATACACAAGTTTGAGTAATTTGTAGTTTGTCCCTCGTTAGAAAGATAATAGCTCTATAGGTAAAGAAATGGGATGGCTGACTATAGAGTAAAATAGCATTCTTTCCTGGAGATGGTAGGAACAATTCAGATTGACCAAAATGCAAGTATTTCTTAGAGCTGAAGTAGTAAACCTGGGTAATAAGTGCACAATTCAGACCTAGTGTATTCTATGGCTTGCTATTATTTCTCTTAAGAAAGGAGTTTTATATTTAGCCAGATCATTAACCCATGTAGGAAGTTGCTGATCACAGAAACCCAGTAGAAATATGGGGTTTCAGGGAAAGGTTCTACCCAGAGTTGCCAGAAGCTGGGCAGGTAAATTTTTGGGTGCAAAGTTTGTGTTGTGCTACTGATCTACAGCTCTCCCCCATCATACCCCATCATCACTCTTTTCCTAGACACATATACTACTGTTGGTTCAGAGAGTCTAGTTTAGCAATAAGACTGCATCTATTATCACAGCAATACAACACTGCTATCATCACAGTGGGAAGGGTAATAGAGCAACATTCACTGCAGCAATCTACCCAGTTGTCAATAAATGAAACTATCAGAGTTAATGAAGTTGTTGCACGTGTATCAATAGCAAAACAGATTTCTAAGGGAGTGCAATTATGAGTTATGATATGAAATTCTGTGACACTGTTTCTGCATCTCTTTCACTGTGTCTACAAAAAAGCTTAAAATGTGAAGTGTCAGTATTTATTTGAATCTCCAAGTCAGCTTTCTTACTGCTAAACCTTCAATTATCTCTTTTTATTGTTTAATAATATATCATATCAAATCCACATTTTGTATTAGAAAATGGAGGTCCTTAAAACTCCCATAATGAACAATTTTGTATAGTTTTCCTAGTTACTGAGATCATTTTAAATTGATACAAATTGACCCAAACAGTTGATCCAATAGTTTCACATGCTGGTAGTTTCCAAGACTGAACAAAGCACAGTTTAATAAGCATACCTGTCTTTATTAATTAATTTTCTCTTCAAACATCCTAAGTGCATATGTACCTTACAGGATGGGTCAAAAAAGTCAAGTCGGTGGCTATGACCACTTGCTTGTATCCCCAACACTTTTATGAATGTGTTGCACAGATGATGCATGTAAAAAAGGAATAGATCATGGCTATGAACCTCACTTTCTTGATTCCCCTCCCGCCCCCAGCAGAAGTACAGAATTTGATAATTACATACATTTGCTATTTTATGCGTATTACATAATTCATTCATACTGAATATGAATATTTACACATCTATAAATTGTTATTATCTGTGTTATTTTTCATCTGCTAAGGAAAAAGAAAACAGACACAATGAGAAAAATGCACACATATAACTGGAAAAGATTATAGGATAGCTACTTATCGAAGATTCTTTTTGAAATGCTACAGTTTGTCAGAAATGGGGTTAATTCCATATTCAATGATATAACTGAAGTAACATTTACCAATCTGTTGTGGATAGAATAGAAAGTATTCATTGTAAAGTGAACAGAAATAATGCCACTGCGTTTTTCCAGCTAGAATTACTACCATCCCTCCCCCCCAAGTCAAAACAAATAATGCATGTCTGATCCATATTTTATACCTAATCTCAAACTAAAAAGATGCAAACAACTGCCCATCAAACTGCAGCCCACAACTGATTTACTTCTAAAATACTGATGCTGCCCAGAATACTCCCATCATTTTTCTTATTATGCAAAAAAAGATAGCGCCTAGGAAGGCTCTGCAAATACTTTGAAAAAGCTACTTCAGAATGTACAGGAGGATTTAAGGCTCACAGCATCTCTGTGCAAAGACAGCTGAGGGCAACTTCTAAAGCAGCAAAGGCAAGTCTGTAAAAAGACACAGTTGCTTTAACAATTTAAAAATGCTCTTGTGTTTTCAAAGCATCTTTGAAACTCCCCCTGAACAGGAAACTAATTATCTGGTCCCCTTTCAGTCCAAGTTCAATCCTGGACATGGGACTGAGATGATGTTGGTTGCTCTGGTGCATCAACTTTTGTTGCCACTTAGACCAAGGTCGTGTCCTTGTCCTGATTTTGTTGGGAGTTGTTGGACTGGCTTTTGTTAATATCAACCATGATGTCTTTTCGGACCATCCACAGAGACTGAGGGTGGTATTTACAGTTCTTCTGCGCTTTCCTTAATGGATGGTTCCATCCATTAAGGATGGTTCTAGTTGGTGGTGGTGAGAGAGAAGACATCAGCTTGGTGGAACTCCAAAAGGGTCAAATTTGTCTTCTCTGCTATTTACTATCTAAATGAAGCTATTGTAGGAGGTCATCTGGCAAGTTAGGGTCTGGCAAGTTAGGGTCTGGTATCATCAGTATGCCAATGATGCTAGCTTTATACTATATCTACTGGAACACCTCATTCTCTAATTGTTACAACCATACTGGAAAAAGTAATGCTTTTCTTTGATAGAATGAAAGGCAGAATGGTCTCCCACTTGAAGTTAGATCTCCCTCCCACAGACCATCTTCCTAATTCATTTGGGAGATAATACTTCTTTGTTTGGTTTTTTATTTTATGTATGCATTGTATTGATTTTCATGGATTTGTAAGCAACAGAAAGTCAGTGAAACACCATATTAAAGTTCTGTCCAAAAACTGTATGAAACCTGTGCAATTTGTTCTTCCTCAATTTTTATCTTACTAATTTGTATTTAGACATGGCTTAGCCATCTCTAATAGAAAGCTTAATTTTTTTATCATCAACAATTTGCATTGCCAAATAAAGAAAATTCTTAATCAATGGGAGAAAGAAATTACTATGTATTTCTTCTTATCTTAGCAGCTAAGAGCATCTGAAGAAATAACAAATCTGACTATTAAAAGGATATGTTATTTGAGCTTTGTCTTGGAGAATTCTGTACAAAAATAAGTTGCTTTGTCCTAGAGAATTCTGTATAAAAATAATCCATGCCTTTTTCTTATGCTCAAGGTGATACTTTTTTGAGCTTAAAATAGGCATATTATATACCCATATAACATTCAGAGGAAAATACTATAATGTTGATAATCAGTTTTGGATGATCATCACAATATGCAATGGTATATAGTCTTCTGAATATGTCTTCTAGTTGTATTGAATTACATCTGCTGAAATTTCCAATCCACCATGTAGAATACTAAACTGGGGGAGGTAGCACTGGTATATCACCTAAGCTGTCAAGTATTCATCTTCTTCCAGGACTGTGTAGCACAGTGATTCACCAAATTTCTCTATCCAAATTTAACTGAAGTCAGTCACTGAAACATGTTTATGAAATGCCACACAACTGTTAAAAATGAACACATACTATGGCCTTTATGGTGTATATGAAATGGATGGAAAAGCTCTCTGTTCCGTGATTTTTCTGTGTGATCCTCTTGCTACATCCCCAGGCTGCAAGTTCAGATGCAGCCTCTGCTATTTTATCCGGATTAAAAATGACATGACAACTGATGAGTTCTGGTTTCAAAAGCTGTAAAGTAAGCTGTCATCCTTTTCTCTCTCCTTTTCCCCTCCAAACTGTATGAAAATATGAAATATCTAACCATCCCTGAACAAGCTGGTGGTTCTAGATTAATGAATGGCATTAACAAAGCAGCGATGTGAGGAAGTACATCCCACTTACAATGTCACTAAACAGAGCTCAATAGCCTAGAAGAAAAATTATTATAGGAAACAAGTAAGAAAAATGTTGGGGGGAGGGTAATCAAGGCATTTGATAAAGGGCAGCTTTAAAATTTAATGTGTATGAATTAAATGTTCACATCAAATTACCATTTTTATGTAATAGGTAAAATGCAAACATTCTGAGAATTCAAAGAAGAAAAATGTCTGCAATATATACAGACATCTTTAACTGTGTGAAAGTAATATAGGGAAACTCATGCTCTTCAATAGAAGCTAGAGTCATAATCTATAATCTCTGATTATTTTGACTTTATCATATACAAAGATAACTTTTTTCTCAATTATGAACACCCAATTAAAAATTTCATTCAATCTTATGGGGGTGGGGTAGGGGAGTCCTATAATATTTGTTGGAAGAGCTACACGTAATTAAAGCTACTTTACTGCCTACTCCACTATATAATCATTTCCAGAATATACAGCCACTGTTAGATTTCACCAGATGAGAGAAATCAATGAAAACACATCAACAATGTCAAGGTTTAGAATTGAAAGCACATGTTTGGTTTCAATCTCTTTTCTTATAACAGCATTACAAAACAAGTGTATAGTATTCAGCAGGTAACTGTACAATCCAATATTTTATCCCATTCTAAAGCCAACTAATTCAAAGTACATTTCTGCACATGAAATTGAAAATATCTATGCTTTAGATTTTGGAATAAAATACACTTGAACTAGGAATTACTAAATGAAGCAGTGAAGTACATCTTCTAAATGCATTTACAATGGTAAGACATACGAAATGATTTTTACAGCATACAGTTTTATATGTAATTCTTTTCATAATATTAATTTTTCAATGGCATATAGTTCTTATAACCATTCCTGCCTTGTAGAGATAACTGTTATTTTTAAAGGTATTCTGAATTTCATATCTTGATCTCTGAATTACAACTATGGATCAGTATTTGGCTATATTTTGCAGCAAATGTATCTTATAAAATGTAACTGGCTATTGTTAACAAGTGCACTCAATATTTAAATGTATAACAAATTTCAACAATTCTAAGTCTTTTGTTGCATCCATGTTTGATATATTCAAAAATAAAAATAAAAATTGAATATACCAAGAGATCCCCAAATGACCAGTACATCTGGCAGTTTTGTGGCAAACACAACAGCTATGTCACTATGATCACTTTGACAGAATGTGATAATGAAACGAACAAAATGTTAAAAAGTTATGATATTTATGTAGGTTCTTACCAAGCACATCTAAATTATATTAAAGTAAACAAAATATCTTTTCAATCTCCAAGGCATGTCACAACTTTAGAGTACCCCTTTGGAAATTGAAAGTTGAAAAATTTGACATGCCCTTATGGCTTGAGGTCTTATAATCTCCAACATTTTATTATATCCCAATACTGGGAAACGTATCTTGGAGCTGAGAATGTGGCAACTGATCCTATTTCTCTGCTGCCGTATAAAAACAGAACTCAGGGCTTAAAATGACAAACTATCAAAAGATGAATGGCACATAAATCTGCGATACTTTTACACTACAATTAAAAAAGGAAGTGCAAAACGTAAAACAACAAATATTTGTTTCTTTGCAGGCTAGTATGCCAAACCACAGGATGCTTTCAGTTTTCATGCCAAATCCTCAAAGCAATTTACTAAACAGTGTGTTGGACCAGATGATCTGTTAGCACTTCCCTTTAGCTGTATGTTTTTTGAGCCATTAAAATATTCAACATAAACCGAAAGAAATCTGCTATTTCTGGGATAGAGATCCAAATCTCTATCCTTCATTTACTTTCTGTTTTCTGCAAAAATTGTTGACTTTTACTTTGAAATCCAATTTAGATTTCTCAGTTCTTCCCAGTAGAATTTTTATTTATTTTCAAAAATATTGCTTATTCTGACTTATCTCTACTACATTCAGTTGATCCTTCTACTTCTTTGCAATGTCTTTTGACCCCTATTTTCCATTATTTTCTATCAGCGCATTTACTATTAGATTTGCCCTTGTGTGGAAGAGGTTTATATGCAGGATTACAGGTTATGTATAAACTCAAAGAGATGCTGTATCATTACAGAAAATTGCAAAGTGATTAAAATGACTTATTTGCAGAATGACCGTCAACAGGGAAGAAGGATTGGAAACAGGAAGCTGGACATACAGGTAGTCCTTGACTTACAACAATTCATCTTGTGACCGTTCAAAGTTACAATGGCACTGAAAAAGTAACTCATGACCATTTTTCATAGTTACAACCTTTGTAGCATCCCCATGATCATGTGACCAGAATTCAGAAGCTTGGAAACCGGTTCATACTTATGTCCATTGCTGTGTCCCAAGGTCATGTGATCACCTTTTGCAACCTTTTGACAAGCAAAGTCAATGGGGAAGCTGGATTTACTTAACAACTGGGTTGTTAACTTATCAATTGCAATGATTCACTTAACAACTATGGCAAGAAAGGTCAAGATGGAACAAAACTCACTTAACAAATGTTTCACTCAACAACAGAAAATTGTGGTCGTAAGTCAAGGACTACCTGTATTTTGAAGGCAACAGACATGATCTGTTATTTTATGAATGAGGCACCAAAGGTTAAGGTGGGAGACATTTTATGAAAAAATCTGTCTGTCTATGTGTCTGTTGTCTATCAACTATTCAACCATCTGTCTATTTATCTGGAGATGGCTTGTCCTACTTATGTGAAATTCTGTAGGAATGTATGCTAGTGAAAATACTAATTAATTGTTTCTTTAGGGTGACATCCCATGAATCTGGTCTCTCTGAACTGAAGAAAATATAAATATTTAGCTGTTAATAGGCTAAATGCTGCAAATAGAGGGGGGTCAGGAAAAGCAAGATTCCCGCTGAGTTTCTCTTTAGGCATTTAATTCAGTGCGCTTTTTTAGCCTTAGTTGAACAGTCTTAAAATGGGCCTTCTCTACCAGCATCAAAGACAAGCTGGGAAAATTTAGACAAGGGAAAGTGCTGTTCAGTCTCACAATTCAGCATCAGATGCTATATTATATCCAAGTCTGCAGAGCCTGGATGGAATCCAATTTGCCATTATTTAGTAGGAACCATTCTGCTTTTACTGCTGTTTTTCTTCATTCTTATTCACTATTTACCCAATTATATCTATCCTTATTAGACCCCTGCTGAAGGCAGCAAGGCACATTTAGTCACAGAAGTCCCATTGCATAACTTAATCCTATTATCTTTGGATAAAACAGGGATGCAAGAGGGCAGGTGAGCTTACCCTCCCCACTCCCCAAGAGGAAAGAATGCTATTCCCCATTCCTGTGCCTAATGTAATTAAGATCTAGAAATAAACCCATCCCAGTCCTTATCCAAAGTAAGCATCGCTGTCATTGCTTAGAAATGAGCTACTGCTGTGATGCAGAGATGACACTTTGGTGACATTTGCTGATATCTGCAGATTTCGTGGCGCCGTAGCATTATAAACCAAAAGGCTTCCAGGTTTAAAGTGCTTGAATAATAAAAGGAGAAATGAACTGTCTTTTCTTTTTCTTCTCCTTCATCCAAGAGTCCAGCCAACTAAAAGCAATGTTCTCAAAATAGAGCTTCGTTTCAGCAGAACCTGGCAGCATTAGCTACAGACCTACAACACAATAGTGGAGAAAGGGAATTCTCTTAACTATAGAATCTTGCATAGATACAAGATAGTAACTTATTCTGAAACCGCAAAATTAAGACTCTCAGGAATCTAGCTGCGAGTGAAGACTTAAATATGGTCAGTGGATTTTAGGAATGGTAGTTCTCAACTTACAATAGTTCACTTACTGACCATTCAAAGTTACAACGGCACTGAAAAAAAGCGACCTATGACCATTTTTCATAATTATGACCATTGCCACATCCCCATGATCACATGATCAAAATTGAGATACCTGGCACGTGACTCATATTTATGACAGTTGCAGTGTCCTGGGCTCATGTGATCCCCTTTTGCAACCTTCTGATCAGCAAAGTCAAAGGGGAAGGAAGATTCACTGAACAACTGTGGCAAAAAAGGTCATAAAATGGGGCAAAACTCACTAAGTGAGACATTTGTTAAAATGTTAAAACAAATGTCTCACTTAGAAAAAGTAACGTTGGACTCAATTGTGGTCATAAATAAAGGGCTACCTGTATTGGAAAGGAAATGTGTGATGTAGGAAAATACTTAAGGGGGGGGGAAGCAAAAGGGGGGGATATATGTACTATCAAATGAATGTTAGGATTTTGGGAAGGACTACTGTTACCCAATAGTAATAAAAATAAAATATTTTGTAATACGTTTCCCTTGTTTATTTGTGTCATTTTTAAAATGCTAACATTAAGGTGGCTTTCTGCTTAACTCAAAAGAAAAACAACCTCAATTGAACAACAACAAAAAATCACTCCTGTCGTAAAATTAATTGATGTTTCAGGGAAGAGGAGCCTGTTGAACAAATTTACTACTGAAAAATAGAGTATGTATAATATGTCAAAAGGAATTAAGCCAAATTGTGCCCTGCAGAAAATCTCAGCATCTTATATAAAGAAACCTGAAATGAATCCAGTGGATCACTCTAACCCTGTCTAGAAACAGGATTTCATAGTGCTTCTATAAGATGCCAGCTAACTTTTTGTGAAAGCCTAGGAAAGAAAATATATCAAGCTATATCCTAAATTACTTAATCTGCTCTTAAACGTATCTTTGATAAGTTCTTCATAATGTTAAATACATAAGCCCTTACAGTAATTTAAAATCAATTCTATTTATTTTAAGCATTGTTATCCAAAGTTAAAAATAGAGACTAACAAAATAATATCAAACTAATCAAACTAAAATAATATGAAGCAATTAAAATACATCTGGATTATATTTCATATAAAGGGAATACTTACTGATTTACTCATATTCTATGCATTTACAACATGAAAAAGCCCCATAAAATGGACATTTTGGCATGTTTTTAAGCTGGCTTCCTGCTGTTAATGCTTCAGTTTATTACTGTATTCCATTGTGCCATTTAAAACAAAAAACATATCAGTATCCCCAAGTTGAACTTGTTTCCTGTGGGCTGCATTCACATGAATCTCATGGCAAAGTTATAGAAATACTGTAGTTTGTCACTAGGGTCTATTGACATTTTTTTAAACTTCCAATCTGTCAGTTGTATAGATGGTCTCTTACCCAATTATTAATTAGGGCTGAACTGACTTGAGTTTCTGAGATCAGACTAGTTTGGCCAGGTGCTGCCACCTGCTGTTGTTATTAGCAATCCAATTCTTTTGTGTTCATTGTTATAGGTTATTATTACATACAGTTTCGGTCAACAAATTAATGGACATTATGTCCTTACATTTTGGTGACATCTCATTCATAATATTGGGGGTGGTCTAGATGATACAAATAATGCTTGGATCTAGCAAATATTTCTAATATTTCTAAGAACTAGAAGTGACTTCTTCACCCATCACGTAAGATCAAATTAGAGTTAACTTCTGTGAACAAAGATGTCTAAAATCCATATATTATAACATATTATATTAGTCTTCTGTCTAATGGTAGTTTGCCCTCAGAATGGTAAAATCCAGTTTTTCATCTGGTTATATCAGCTTTGTTAAAAACAACATAAAATAAAGCCACCAAAAACAATGGTAAATGGGAACCATTTAATACAATTAGCTCCAGATGTATTGATTTATTTAGGTTTCAGTCCTAAGAAAGAGAATATCTTGGAAGAATACATCATTTAATATTAAATGCTGGAAGAATTAAAAACAGGCCAGCTCACTGAAAGCACTAGTAAGAAACCTACAGCTCTGATGTTTTGAATACATAAGTGAAGACCAAAGTCACAAGTGAAGATATTGAAGTTTGAAAAAAATTATAGGCAAGTGAAGAGGCTGACAGAAGAGATACTCTTAGTGGCTAGATACTATCATTGATAACAGAAACTTCAAAAAAACTGAAAGGACTACTTACTTGGTAGAGAGTACTGACAAAACATTCTTCTCTCATCATAAAAAGTAAAAAGAGTCTGAGTGACTGGATAGCAAGAATTGATATTGTTTCATACATTGATTTTGATACTCATTTTGATGTTACATTATTGTACACCACCGACAAAATGCCATATTACTTCCTAAAGATATGATACATTTGAAAGGAAATGTTAAAATGTGATGAACTATTACTAGCATTCTGACTGATGGAAGTCCTATACATCTAGCTGTAAAGTTAGCAATACAAATAGCAAGTACAAAAAAACATTAAAAAAACACTTCAGAATTATCTTCCTAGGTTAGTTAGCTTCAGCTTTCTACAATTAGTCAGATGAGTTTTTCTCAGCTCTACCTGGAATAAATAAATAAATCCGGCACTTTATGTTAAAAGCAAGCTACAATTCTTCTGTCCTCCACAAATATCTGAAAATATATAAGGAATCTATACACTAGCTTTCAGAACAAATCTGAGTTTAAACATAAACAAAATTTTGCACAGTTCAGTGAGTGCAATAATTGCTAACAGTCAAAGCCCCTTTAGTTCAAATAGTTAAAAAGTCATGGGGTCTTTAGTGCTCTCTGCAGACGATGCACTGTGCACTGATGTTGTTACCAAGTTTTGTAATGAAACACTGCAAGAAAACAACCAAATTCAGAGAGTACCAAGGACCCCACAGTTTAATTCTGACCTACAAATATTTTCTTCTGTCAGTTAAGAAATCACACAATTTGAAGAAATGCTAGTATACCAGTTATGATCAATCTGAAACAATCAAATAAAAAACAGCAACAGACAACTTTCTATTCACAAGCAACAATTCAATAAAATTGGGGTAAAATAGAAATATTCAATAAATCTATACTGGAAGTCCAGCAATTAGGAGTTTTATGTCCTTCTGTGGAATTCCACAAATATGAAGACATCATCGACATTGTTCTCATCATCATCATCCCACTCTACCTCGATCAAAAAATGTTCTTCACCATAGTTACTTGCAGGTATGAATCTGTTTCCTTCTTTCTCCCTTCTGAATGTTCCCACTTTCTCTTATTATCATTCTCAAATTCTCAAATCAAATTAAATCAAATGTCTTTATTATGGTCTTTGACCAGCCTTTGTAATGTAATAGTAATAAAATCACACCCACACACCCACACCCACACCCCAGTTAAAAAAGGAGTCATTTAATATAACAATTAGTTGTTAGGGAAGGGAAATATGTAAATAAAATCAGCAAGTCTAATTAAAAATTTTTGCACAGTTGTATGAGTTGGTGAAAAAAAAATTGCCCACCTGATGTGTAAGTGTAGGGTTAGTGACCCTTAAAAGATAATGAACATAAAATTTATCTGCATGGCCCTTGTCTTTTGAGGATGATTGGTGCAATCAAATGTCTTGGGGCATTGTAGAAGGAGCAATTTATGAGAACGTGGGCAAGTGTTTCTACCTCCCTAGAGCCACAGGGCAAAATCTCTGTGAATAAGGGGCTCCATGAAATCTTCCCTCCAGTAGGGTTGATGGGAGGGCATCAAAACAGGCTCTAGAAAAGGCCCTTCTATATTTGCTTAGTATTAAATTGTTTAGGTACCCCCGCAATAGAGAGTTTGTGGCTATCTAACAATTGGCAAAAGGATTCAGGGGCATTGGTGATATCAATCAGTGTCCCCAATTCTTTTTTATTATTGATTTGGCCTTCTCTGGGGTTAATTGGCCTAAGTATTTGGGAGAAAGGCCAAGACTGCAGAGTTCTGCTATGCAGGTATGGTGCCAATGGGATTGGCGATTGTCTGACAGCAGTAAAGGAATCAGGCCTGTAGGGTTGAACATAATTCTAAGGCCTGAGAATAGAATCCTAGTCCAGGCCTGTGTCTTAATACCTTATTCACATCATTAAAGTTTCATTTCCTTTCAACCCTTCAGACTCAGACATTCCCTTTTAATTTTTGAACTTTGCCTGACATAAACATGACAATAGCATTCCCATTTGGTATTGTTCATGCCTACCTCAGGGGAAAAAAAATTCCCCTGAGAGATGTGCCTCTTTCCTTAATGTTAGTTTTGGAATGGACAGATTTGAGAATTCCCAACTATAAAGGAAATATATTTTCAGACATCTGAGATTATATGAAAGATTACTTGTTTATTCAGAAGCTCAGAAGAAAGAAAAGCAAAGGCAGCATTGCATATCTTGATGAAATCTAGAAGGTTGGGTTTTTGTCTGACAGCTGCAAACAATATTTCTGGAGCAAGAAATGCATGTATTATTATCACATGCTGAATAAACATAGAAAAATAATCTGAAAAAGTATTTTGAGCATAATAGTTTCAAAAAGTTTGGAGTGATAGATTAGTAGTTGTTTGCTTTCACTTCTTATTCTAATGATAGTTCTTGACTTAATTGGCTAGTTAATTCAGGAAATCAAATCTAGATCACTGAAATTGACAAACAGTCACCGAGGAAAGATATTACTCTTTAAAAGCATGAAGGATAACAGTGGAAATGATATATATATTCTGCTATGAAGCAAGCCACCATAAGGTGAATTGCAATGAGTATGGATTAAATGTGATCTTCATGTTTCTTTGTCACTGCTGGTAAAGGCCACTTCCAATTATTTGGCCTAAATACAAGCAAGATATACATCTGTGCAAATAATACAGCATGTTTACTTGTGTTGATAATGAGAACCAAACTTGCTGGGTTATTAACCTGATGTCTGTGTTATCACAAGTAAACGTCAAAGTTTGCAATGTTAGAATATTTTTTTTATAATTTATATTACTTAAATACTTAAACTGTACTTTTGGAGGGAAACTAGGAAAATATTACCCCATATTAAATGCATTAAATATTATGTGTAAACCACCATCCTCACCCCCAATTCATTTTTAAGTTGAAAGGCTTTAGTTTCTTATTATATAGTTGCTTTTCTGCTGATCATTTTTTTTGTCATCCCTGTTAGAATATTGACACTTTTGAACTTTAGTGTTGGAGAAGACTCCTGAGAATACTATGGATCATTGAAGAATTCAACCCAGCGTTTTCACTTTATGCAGAAATGACAAGGGTCAAATTATCGTACTTCAGAGACATATTGCAAAGAACTGGGTCTCTGGCAGGAAGATATGGAAAGACACAAAATAGGAAGATGACCAGTAGCAAGGTGGATGGATTCAGTTACTGTGGCAATCGGTGCAATTAGTTAACACGAAAGAGATCTAAAACAAGATGGATCAACAACACCAGAAAGTATTGTGGGCCCAATTGGCAAAAGAAAGCTCAGGACCTTATTTGTAGGAAACATGTAGAAGAGGGCTTCATCCTGCAGTGGATAGACAAGGGCTAAAATGATGATGACGATGATTATTAACATACAAGCAAGTATGCAATACAAATATATTTCTTATAATCTTGTGGAAAATGAACAAAGTAGCAGTAAAAGCTGCTATTAAAAATTACTTTTCATGGGAAGGATTAGTTTAAATTATTGCATGTTTCATGTTTCTTATAGCATCTCTTGATTTTAAAGGTTCTTGGTAATTACTGATAATTAAATGAATGATAATGAAAATGATAACACTTTACAATCTGATAACTGACTGTAGAAATGGTTTTAATCTGACACCGATTAGTAGTCTTCTTAAAAAAATCCCATCTGACCAATCAAACAGTATTTTTTTCTTGCCTGGTTTTAAAAAGCTATTTATACCATTCAGCAACTTTCATCTAATGAGGCTTTTATTTCCTTGAGGGAGGTCCAATGCTGTTGTCAATTAAAAAAAATCAATTTCAGAATATCTAGAAAAAATATATCATTAAAAAGTCTTTTAGTCTCCAAAGTATCAACTTGTAAGAACACTGACATCATCTTATTTGCCCATGAATGAGCAGCGCTGTTGAGTCTTATTAACTTTATAAACCGTTTTTGCTTAATGGTTTAAACATATGTCACACTACATTGAATAAAAATTACAATGTTAAGAGATTAATATTAAAAGATATTTCAATATGATACTTCGGAAGTTTCTACATTATCATACTTTAAATTTATCATAGAATTCTTATCCTGAGTTGTAAAAACTGAAACATTTCCGTCAATGATCAGGGACTTTTACCTCCAATAGGTATTTCCACATGCTGCCTATTATATGAGCTAATTGCATAATCATTTCACATATCTGCTGCATTCTCACAATATGCAGAATGCCAATTCTTATGTCAGGGTTCTTTCTATTTCGTTTGGCTTCAAGCTTAGTTTGTCTATTTTCTTCTTTTTCATTGTCAAATCTAATTTAATTTAAGTATATTGGCTGGGTGCTTGGAATTAGGTGACATAGAAAAGAAAAATGGGCATCCTCATTATACTATACTTCCTTCTGTCAATAATTGCATTCATACTGATGACAAAATGGAGTCCTATGAATTATCATAGACTAATGGTCATAGTACCATACAAACACCCTGTACAGACAGATGATACCATTATTTTAACACAGAGAAATTACACTGCTGTTTTAATGATTCAAAAAGAGGCACTTCTGAATGCTTTCCAAAGCCTTACTGAAGACAATCCAACAGCACAGATAAAATAAACAGCAACATAGTGCTTCTGAAACCTAACCTCCCAAATTTCAAGAATGACACCATAGTCAATGGAACTAAAAAAATTAGGAAAACTATTGGACTTTAGACCATACATAAAACACAAATGCATGTTTAATATGTAACAAAGGAAGAGTAAAAATAATAATAATAATAATTACTAAGTTTTGGAAAGGTTACTTTTGCTTTTTTTGACATCATAAAAAAGTATCAGTATAATATTTTTCTGGAATGCTTTTTCTGTAAGCACTACACTTTCCCCTTCATCTTTTGTAACTTTCTGCCTTTTCAGTTTGAAGTTTAACCTTTTCACCTGCTGGAGAGATGCCAAAGAGATGCTAGCAAGAAATGGACAAATTTTCTAATAGGTCACCATCCACCACGAAAATAAAGAAGATCGGGTACTTTAGTTTTCAGCAAACTGTTTGGAAGGGATCTTCATGGATTATCAAAGATCAGAAACTTAGAGAAGAAGTCAGCATGTCATTTTAGAGAGGAAGCCAGGAATTCAATCAAGCTTTCCAAGCATTTTATTTAGCAAAACATTTTTGATCTGTAGCAAAAAAAGGAGGGTGGTTTCATTTATTAAAAGGAAATTAATTTGGCAATAATGGTTTTCTATGCCCCCAAAATATTTCAGGCAAGGGCAATTGTAACTAAAGCTGCAATTTTATGTATGTATTTTGAGCAGTTAGTTTCATGGAGATATATAAACTAACTAATATATATATAATATAAATTACATATTGTGTGTGTGTGTGTGTGTGTGTGTATAACAACTTTAGGCCCTAATTTTAAGCAATATTTTACTTTCAGACCTACATTGCTCAGAAGTAATTACAAGTGCACTTACATAATCATGCTGTTGGAGCAGAGATTGTCAGACAGCACGATGACTACACCTCTTGTTACTGTGATTAGGCTCTCTCTGTTAGACAGATGGCATATTGATAATCATCCGGGAAGTGGAAAGATTCCCCTTTTTCCTTTTGTAGATCTCTTTAGAGAGTGCATGGGTGGTCCTTATCATGCAAAGTCAACTAATGAATTATTACATGTGGATTGTTGTAGATGAATACTTTACTTATTATCACCTAATCCAAAAGAATGTCATATGGCTGCTTCTGTTGCCAACTAGATCAGTTTTCTAGTTCTACGTCTATATATTTATCATATAAAAGCGGGAGGGAAGTACTCCAACTAAATACATAAAATATATTGTATTTTTTTTATCACCCAGTTGTCTAGCAGTTGATATGTTTGAAATAGGGACATTTTTCAAGTAACCAACTGCAAGATGAAAATGTTACTGATCTATAAGAGTGCTGATATTTTTGTATATCATTTCTCTGGAAATCTGGTTAGCTCCCACTCTACTGGCCTTTCATAAGGCCTTGGTTTTGTGCCTGAGCCGGGGCACGATATAGCTTGGGAGATGGAATCTGTCTCTTGGCTATGTTAATGCTGGCTTTTATGATACTCTGCTATTCTGTGTTTTCATTTTTATTTTAAAAAAAGTATGATCACAATAATTACGTTATGTTTATTCTCAATGAAAATAACTTTGAAAGAGCTGGACGTTTAGAAATTACAGTACTTAGTATACGAAGTACCGTATACTAAATACATACTGATTTACAGTGAATGAAATAAGCTATCAAATCTTAGGTTGTAGAAAGCAAAGACCTTCTATTTTGATTCATTTCAATTTTCCTTTGCCTGAAGAAGGAAAGCTAAACTAAGATTTGGATGACCAATGCAAGCATAAATTTTAACCAAGAAATCATAAATACTAAACCTGTTTCCATGCTTAATGTAATCAAGCTTCATTGTATATCTATTGAATTGGTGATGAGAAACTTGAGAAGCTTGCATTAAAATTCTCCAAGCTCTCCCATTGTAATAGTAAACTTCTAGCTTTCTAAGCTAGAACTCCTAGTTGAAACTTACCTCCATCATTTTGAATCATTACCCTTGGCTTTTTGCAACAAACCATAAAGGAACAATAAATAATTTCCTTTCTCATCTTCAAAACTATACTTCAATATTTTTTTCTTTTTGGAAATCTCCATATGACTGAATATGTGTATGCATGC
>JANHFL010002981.1:83102-121409 GCA_032468155.1 Oxyrhabdium leporinum | reverse complement strand
CCGCCCTATATACCTCGCCTTCACCATGCGGCCCAGCTAATCTCCACGCCTCGCCTGCTTTGCTCACCAAAGGTAAGCATGCCGTCCTCTCGCCCTTCGCCTCGGGTTGGGGCCCGGGGACGCGCCATTCCCCGGCTCCGGCCTTGCCCCGGAGCCTCCACCCGATCGCCTTTGCCTAGGCCGGGTAACGCATCATTCCCCGGCTCCGGCCTTGCCCCGGAGCCTCCGCCAGCATGCCACCGCCCCCCTCTGGCCTCAAACTACGCGCCCCCCCCGGGCCAAAGCATTTTATTCGGCCTGAGGCCTGCTGCACTAGGCCAAAGGGCTGTGGGGAGAGGGCCGAAGCGGTTTGGGAATGGACCGGATGATTCTTCTTACCTGTAAGAAGTCCCATCCAGAAAGCACTGCAGCGGAGATCTTGCAGCCGCTTCTACCATCCCTTGCTGAGCCTCGATCGCTCGCTGCTTCTCTGTGCCACTGCGCTTTCCGGATGGGACTTAGAGGAAAGCGGCGGCTCACAGCTGCTTAATTGCACAAGACGCTCTCCCAGCAAGAGCAGCAGCACCACAGATAGAAGCAGCCGCTGCCCCGGAGAGCAGAGATGGAGGGGAGCAGGCCCCAAAAGGCTGCTCGGTCGAGCCTCGCATGTGTGGAAGCCGTGCGCGCACGCGTATGTGGAAGCCATGCGATTGCACATGTGCAGAAGCTGCGCCTGCTCACACCCTCACATTTTTGGCGAACTGGTGGTAAGTTTATTTGAAAACCACCAATTGTATCCCTGTGTTAATGCAACTTAGGATTGCATTGACTTTTTTGGCTGCTGCCGCACACTGCTGGCTCATATTTAACTGGTTGTCCACTAAGACTCCAAGATCCCTCTCACAGTTACTGCTATTAAGCTTGGTTTCACCCAAACTATATCTGTACTTTTGGTTTTTCTTGCGTAAGTATAGGACTTTACTTTTCTCTACATTGAATTTCATTTTGTTAGATAGAGCCCAGTGTTCAAGTCTGTCAAAATCCATCTGGATCTTGAGCTTATCATCTAGGGTGTGAGCTATTCTTGCCAGCTTAGTATCATCTTCAAATTTGGTAAGTTCCCCTTCTATTCCCTCATCTAAATCATTTATGAAGATATTGAAGAGTACTTGGCCTAAGATGGAACCTTGTGGCATCCCGATGCCTGCAACTCTTACAGGAAAGAGATCTTAGAAACAAGAGGTGTGTCTTCTTCTCCTGTATATCTACACTGATGACAATCAGATGGGGAAAAAAAAACCCAACAGTGAGAAACCCTGATAATGTGAGTTGAAAACTGCAAATCCCCATGCTGGAGGCATCTCAAACACAGAAGAGGAAGACCAGTAGTGCTTGAGAAGTTTTCAACATGAGGAGTAACTGATTTACCCCACACAACCGTCTCCCCACAATGCTACAAATAGTTGCTTCTGTCTTCTATTTTTTGCTGTGTGATACCCAACTCCAGAACATAGGCTTAAGATACAGAAGGATCTTGACAGACTGGAACGCTGGGCGCTCTCTAACAAAATGAAATTCCATGGTGAAAAAAGTAAGATTCTACATTTAGGCGAAAGGAACCCAAAATGCACAGGTACAGTATAGGTGGTACTTCGCTCAATAGTAGTAACTGTGAGAGGGATCTTGGAGTCCTAGTGGACAATGACTTAAATAAGGAGAAATTTTCTGACAGTGAGAACAATCAACCAGTGGAACAGAAGTTGCCTTTGGATGTTGTGGGAGCTTCATCACTTCAGATTTTCCAGAACAGATTGGACTGCCATTTGTCAGAAATGGTGTGGGGTTTCCTGCTTGGCTGGGGGGGTTGGACTAGAAGACCTACAAGGTCCCTTCCAACTCTGTTAATCTGTAATCTGTAAAATAGGAGCCAGCAGTGTGCGGTGGCAGCCCAAAAAACCCAACACAGTCGTAGGCTGCATAAACAGAGGGATAAAAAAAGATGATGAGACTCTTGAAAGAATGCAGAGAAGAGCAACAAAGAAGATTAAGGGACATATAAAGAACAGCTGCTGGAATTCACTACGTCTAGTTTAATGAAAAGAAGGACTAGGGGAGACATGATAGTAGTCTTCCAATATCTCAGGGCTGCCACAAAGAAGAAGTCAGCCTATTCTCCAAAGCACCAAGGCAAGAAGCAACGGGTAGAAACTAATCGAGGAAAGAAGCAACTTAGACTAAGGAGAAATTTCCTGACAGTTAGAACAATTAATCAGTGGAACAACTTGCCTCCAGAAGTTGTAAATGCTCCAGCACTGGAAGTTTTTAACAAGAGATTGGATAATCATTTGTTTGAAATGGTATAGGGTTTCCTGCTTAAGCAAGGGGTTGAAGACCTCCAAGGTCCCTTCCATCTCTGTTATTCTAACTTTCTGAGTAGTGCCTGTGACAAAAAAATGTAACCCCATAAATACCATAAAATTGCCATCACCATTCTCAGAAACATTATGAAAGGATGAATGACATCTATATTGATGTAGTTAAATGCCCAGAAAGGACTATCTTACTCCACATCAGAAAAATCACAAGCCAAACTGTAGTATAAGAGATACAACCTTTGATCTATGACAGAATTTCAAATGCTTAATTTTTATCTTGCTATTGTTTTAGTACTAAGGCAAGTTTTTGGATTAACTATGTTCTCATTGTTTTCTCATTGTCTCTTTTTTCATAAAGTTGATTTTATACAATATACAATGCAGATGAGCAATATATTATAACTATTTTTATATTCAAGGAAATTCTTATAATTCTTTATCCTTATATGCAAGGAAAGTTTGCGAGTTTTTGTAGATACATATTTAGGAAAAGGAGAGATTTGTCATTGGGCTAGATAAAAAAAATTAACACAGCAGAAGTGATAAAAGATATTTGGATTGGGTTTTATCCAACAGTACTTAAACAAAGAAGAAATGCTGAAGCTTGAAAAAAAAGCACAACTTTATACAACAATTGTTATCTTCTATAACTATTTTCAATCATATACACACAGTTTCAAAGTCTAAGTACTGTCAGCCAGATTTCAGGCAGTCTCCTTCACCATATGCATACTTTTTAAAAAGATATTTATTTTTGTTTATCATCCAACTAGAGGATGACACTGTTATAAAGATTATACAGACTTCTAACAAATTGGTGTTTCAAGCTAATTAAAAAATGTTATAACTGATTTATGTTTTCCTTCACTTCCCTCTTTAACAATCTCTGTGTTAAAGTTATTTCTCAAAATACAATGTCAGCAGACCAAGCAAATTCACTCCACAAGCTGTCTATATACCGAACAGCTTTAAAAGGAGATCATACAGATTTAAGGGTGATAAGCTACAGTGGCTACTATTTATCATGATAGCTATGTTAGTACCTCCAAGATTGAATGTAGTATGTCCCCCAGTATGATTTCTAGAGAATGTGAAAAGTATTCTTTATGTTAATGTTCTGTTTATGTTTTTTCGTGGGCATCTATGTGATTTGTGTGGGAACATAAAGATTCACTGAACAGATCTTTGATCTGATCAGCAAAATTCTTCTGGAATTCTTACATTTGTTTTATATGATGCAGTGCAGAACATACAACAGTATACATAAAATATATTGTATAACTCCTTATCTCCCATAAGCTCAAGGAAGCCATGTCCTACATTTCCATAGAAAGTTTCAAATGAACCTCATTATCTCCAACTCTTTAATTAACTGATTCAGCAACTACAGAAAGTAGCAAAGGATGGAAGAATTTTTCTGTTCATAGATATTCTGTACAGAAGACAATTTGCCATGGGTTCTGGAACCTTTGGGAAAGGACACTCTTATCTAGTTTGGAAAATTATTGTATCTATTTTATCTAATTATTTTATCTGTAATTTTATCTATTTTTCTCTTCAGGAAAAAAAAGTTGCTCATTCCTCATTTCTGAAGAAACCTGGAGTATATTGTAATTCATTTTTGGATTTCATCTTTTCTTCTGATCAGCCAAATGGACACTGAAGTTGTTGACTTCCTTAATGTTTTCAAATATATACTTGTATATATTACTGTATAAGTGGCTTGTGCCTGTTGATAAAGCTAGATGTACATCTCTTCTTTGCAATCAAAAGGAAAAAAACAACACTTTTAGCTGAAGCATGAGGAAAATAGCTTTGCCTCTAGATGTTTCATGAGATAGGTTTCTATTTCATTAACACCAACTCAATCTGCATGTTTGTGATATGGAATCACAAAAGTCACTTTCCCCTTTTCCTTCCCCTTGAATTGAATCAAGTCCCTCAAAAGTCTTCAAGGTTTGTCTGAGAGAAAGCCATTGGTTTCACTTTATTGCTATTGCTGTTGTTACTACTGATGCTTAATTTTTAGTAAGTTGATTATATTGTATGTAAATACTACAGAAAAACACATTTGAGAAAATGCAGCTGTTTTTTTATATAGGAACTATAGTGTTGAGCATGTGATTACGATATCAGTTTTGAGATATAGGCTTGAAGGAAAAAGTACAACCATGTAAATCAGTACTTCAGTCTACATCAGGAAAGACAGTTGTAGTGTAAATTGTGATACAAATTAATTTATCATTATAATTCCCATATTTGCTGTAACCATGCAAGATGAATGAAGTTGTTCTTTTAAATTCTGTTTTCTTTTAAATATGCCACTATTTCTTCAGACCTTTTCAACAGAAAGTTATCTATTGCACTTGTTTCCTTTCGGTGCATCTTTTCATTTTTTTGCTGGCAGACTAAGGCCCTACAGCAGGTGCAACTTGATTCCCAAGTGCACTGACCTTCCATAGGAGCACGGCAGGAATTTCAAATAGGATTAGCCAGCCCAGACAAGGAAAAGGTCACAGGACATTTCCACTGGAAATTCTCATGCAAATAGACCTTTTGATATGGCTGGCATTTTTTCCACATGCACCTAATAGCCATGCAAACAGAAAAAGGGAAATATTGAAACATGATGGCTAATGTATGTTAATCTTGTGAAGGTGTTGACTTTGCTGAAAATCCAGGACTGCCAAAGGGTAGGGATGTCTGACTTTGTATAAAAGGGGACTCTTAGGATCTGTTTTCTTGCAAGACTTTAATATTCTATCTTGTTGCTTCTCCTTTTTACTTCTAACACATATCCATTGGTAGGTGAGACACTTCTCAATATGTGATCAGACATATCACTGTCTTTATTACAACTTTGAAGACAGGATAAGAATATTTATTATTGCAGACCACAGCTTTCTGTAGCACCTGGCTGGAATAATATGATCTTGCCTTCAATATTGCAATAAAAAAAAATTGGACAACAAGAATCTCAATTTTGAATCAGTGAAAAATATGTAGGTGCTTGTCACAACTGAAAAGTATCTTTTCATAATGTTAATACAACTATTTAATAAGGTAAATGGTTCAACTCATCACTGGAAGAATCAATAACCTTCTTTTTTGAATTATTAATACAACAATAGTTTGATCTATATATGATCTAAGACATAGTATATTTAATCATTATTAGTGACTCAGTGCAACTTTACCAGGTTCACACACACCACTATGCCAAAATCAAACACACAATCTTACCATCATCTATGGTGCCGTACCATCATCTGTGAATTCTGTTATTGAATTGATTACACCTGTAAGTTTAAAAATAATCCAGGAAATTTCCTGTTTGAAAAAGGCTGAGGCCTAAATCTTAAATTGTCAAATCTTCTAACTAAGCTAAACAGAGAAGATAGAGAAAATAGGAAAAGAGTGATTATCAGAACTCTAAACACACTTTATTACTTCCCAAATATCATAGCTTAACTGGGGTTTCCCAATGAAGGGGCATATACTTAGTAAGAAAATTTATCTATTTCAGGTAATGCCACTGCTAAAAGAGAAGTGCATGCCACCGTGCCAGCTGCAGCCTTTGGAGGCTAAAACAAAAATTGCTTTACAAACGTGCTTTCTACTGGGTAATTTTCACTGTGTTGGCACTAAACAAAAACAACTATGAAGAAAATACTAGTTTTGTACTTTATGTAGCAAGAGCAAAAGCTTTTTCTATCTTGATGACTCTTAAGAAGTGTTATAAACCATAAATGAATAATTGCAATTCCTCTTATTCTAAATCAGTTTTCTCTTAATATGTGTTTGTTGCTATGGAATACATAATTTGACATTTCTACAGCACAACCAAGATTTGGGAGTGTATAACCTACTACATGCAGATGTTCATAACAACTATTTTTACTGTAATATCTATATTTTTTAATAATTCAAAGAAAATTTAAAGCTGCAGTCACTGACGTCTTATATATTTATTTATTAACCTGATTAACAATTACTGAAGTTTTAAAAGGAAAATTTCCAGCATTTTTTAAAAAATCAGTTGTCTCTGCAAAAGTGGGGATAGACTACTTAGAAATCTAAAAATAACAGTTGCTACACAGTGAAAGTAAAGATAAGTAGGTGACTGTGCTCATTTAATACACAAAATTTAGGGATAGGTGCTGAAAAGGTAATGTCGATCCTACACCTCAAATAGAAAATAGAATAAAATTTTAAAATTTTGGTTATTATAGAATATGGACCACGTATTCTAGACACTCTGTATTCTATATTGCCCTTCAACATTAAAACACACACACACACACACACACACATACACACACACACACATATAATCAGAATTGTAACTGCCTAGTAATGTGTTATAAACTACTAGTAGATCGCCCAAGGCTCTCCTATTCATTGAATCAATATGAATATCTAATACAGAAGTGCCAGTAAAGATTTTGTATGCATCACAGTTGTATTGAAAAAACGTGTACTTACAGTTGTGCGTATGTGTAAAAATACAAAACAAAAATCCCAAAAAACACTGATTGACTTATGGGAGGTCTTTTTATCCTTCGCCCTTTATTGTTATTTGTCCCAAATAAAGAGTGGGAAAGATGAAGTGAAACTAACAAGCAGTTTCCTGCCAGAATTGATTATTTTATATTGCAATACACTTGTCTTTAACACACCTTCACACACAAGCTATCGGAGTCTGCCAAGACCGATCTACAATATACCAGTATCTTTCTCTGCCTCTTGCTATCTCGAATGGGGCCTTAGCTGAACTAAAAATTTTTGCAAACCTTTGCATTGTTTCCCCTGACACCGGATCAGAAAAGACAAAAAGAAACTGCCAGCTCAAAAGCAATCCGCTGATAGTGCCTGGTGCTATCTAATCAAGGGCAAAAGGTCACTTCCGAACAACTGGACAATAAAAGATTATTTCCAGCCACAGAACAGAAAGGCTCCATGGTGGATGCTTGAAAGAGGAGGAGTGGAAGCAGGGCAAAAGGGCTCCCGTCTGTGGGAGGAAGTGCATTGAATAAAGCCAGCAGACGGGAACCATCTGCCTCTGTGCGTGGTCTGTTCTTAAGAAGACAGAGAAAGCCCCCTCAGAGGGGCCAGTGACTCCATGCAATGATTCAAACTTTTGTTGTAATTTAAAAGCAACTTTCCCAGGCACCAAGAAATTGAAAAAGGCGACTTTCCCAACAAAGAGACTGAAGGACATGTTCTATCACACACTGAAGGCAAGATGAGTCTCTATTTTTATTCACTGGCATATCGAGGTTTTAAGAAGAAGGCAGATTCAAAAAGAAAATAAATCAGAAAGTCAAAGGAGAATCATTTAATTGTTCCTTACAACTGCTCCTACAAATATCAATACAATTTGCTAGTGGCAAAGAAAAATATAATTCAGTGGCTAAGCTTGAAAAGTGCTGATTTTAAGGATGGGGCAGTTTAAATAAGTGGCCCAACAAACCCTGGAGATTGATTGGGTAATGAACAAAATCTTCTCCAAGTAATCCATTCCCAAGAAAGAGAGAAGGGGTAGTTTAAAGTCAAGTTCTCTGTCCAAGGTAACAGCAGTGCATTTTTTTTAAAGGTAAAGTTTATTAAAATAATGTTTTATAGTGTCCTCACAATTTCAATTAAGTCAGAGAAAGATGGTTAGCTTAGAAACCTGATCACTGTATGTATATTTAACTCAAGAATAACACTTCACCATTTTAAATATACAGCCGCTGTATATGGATAGAGTACTTTAAAGAAGAGACTGCTAGCAATAGTAATCATGATTAATTAGTAACATGATGCTAAGCTTAAATTGCAAAACTTAACTATGATGGCCTGCTGCCATACCTTGTACCTTGTACAACTAAGCAACTTTTTGTTGCAAATCTTTCCTTATTGCTTTGACCAGCCTGTGATGGAAAAAGAGGTATCAGTGCAATACATCACAAAATCAACATATTCTGCTAAGTCGTCTGTAAATAGCACAATTTTCACAGTTCTTTTACTTTTGAAAAGAATCATAATATTCATTTGTTTAGAAGTAGACAGTATACAATTTTGCTGATGATATAAGTAATCACAAATATATAATGTTCATAAATATCATGCATAAACTGCCCAAAACCAAAAGATAATATTTAAGAATCAGAAAAAGACAAACTAAAAGAAGAATGATATGAAATTGTTTACATAAGGTTAATCTAGAACTCAAACATGAAGAAAGAAAAAGAACTACAAACAAAATGATAGAACACAACAGATGAGAATATATTGTATGTGGCTTAGGCTTGAACTAGGGCTGTCAAACTCCCAGCCCGTGGGCTGGATACATCACGCATTGGACACGCCCACACCTGGTTTAGCGAAGGGAAAAAAAGTCCTGATAAGTCACGTGATGCCACCGTGACGACGTGAGTTTGACACCCCTGGGTTGAACTATTAAGTCCTTAATGTTCTCTGAGCTTGTTTGCTTGCAGATGTTTCATTACATGACCAAGTAACATCATCAATGCTGCTGATGTTAGCTAGTTAGGTAATAAGTACACCATCAAGCAAACAATCAAGTTCATAGAGCATCAAGGACTCCACAGGTTCATAACTAAACCAGAAAAGATTTCCCACCTACAATGTCTGCTTAAAGCTAGTCACTGGAGGTTTTTAAGAAGAGATTGGACTGCCATTTGTCTGAAATGATATAGGGTTTCCTGCTTGAGCAGGAATTGAACTAGAAGATCTCCAGATCCTTCCAATTCTTTTGGACTAGAAGATCTTCAAAGTCCCTTCCAACTTATTCATATTCTGTAAATAGTATCTCTGCATGTTTTCCTACTCAGTCACAGGTCTAGTTCAACATGAAAAGAAAATAGGCAATTTGAAAATGGGAAAGAAAATTACATTTTAATAATTCCCCTTACCAGAGTGGAATAAAAAAAAGGCTAATAAGAAGTGGTGTGAGTGTAATAGGACATTCCTACACCATATCAATTCTTCACAAAACCTGCTCAAACAACCAATGTATTCTATTGTAAAACATCATTTTAGGAATTATTCTTTAAATTATTTTTGTAATGATAGCTCATTCCTGTATACAAGTCACATCTGCTGCATTTATGAGCTAGCCCTCTAAAATAAACATACCAAGGGTAGTCATGTGTTTCAGATTTAGTTGAGAACCACACTACCAGATTTAAATATAAAGCAGGCTAGATGCATCTTGCAAAAGATGTCAACTTGTTCTTGAGAAAACACATTCCACGGTAAAAGAACTCTAATGCTTATAAACTTGGACAGTCTCTTTTGAATGTTATTGTCTCCTAGCCAGGCAAAGAACAATTGGTATTTTACCGGTAACTAGATTTCTAATGGGCACAATTTAAAATTATAACTGCTGCACTCCTTTAATATTAAGACATCTATTTCTCTTGTTTTATCTCATCACCATTTCTTTCTGTTTTCATGATTTGGCATCTATTTTCTATCAAAAGATTCAAGTCCTAGCTAGGTATAGGATCAGGGTATTTGGTCCATGTAACAGAATTAAATTATGAAACAGGAAATTAAGATGGCACATATAACAAATCAACAAAAACATTTTATTTAAAATAGATTAACCATTATTTAGATTTTAATTCTCACTTATCAAATAATCAATTGTACAAAATGTACTGCAATGGCTACACAAAATTATTAAACATTTCGATATGAACTATTGTTATGGCAACTGGAAAGCATGAAAGACGTAAGTTTCTTATGTTTTTTCTGAGAGGGAAATGGGAAGTAGTCAAATTTGATAAATTTGATAAACATTTTATTTTCCTCTATCACAAGGGTGTCAAACTTGCAGCGTCACATGACTTATCATGACTTTTTCCCCTTCCCTAAACCGGGCATGGCATGGCCAGCACGTGAACACATCTGGCCCAGGGGGCGCGAGTTTGACAGCCCTGCTCTATCATATGCACCTTTCAGAAAAAGCAACTTGCTTGAATTAGTATGAACATTTGATAAGCTTATGTTTTACGTGCACAATTTTATTCTGTTAGTACATATCCAAGTCTCAAGTTTATTATACCCACAATTGCTTGAGGAAGAGTTGTACATTGACTATATACTTAATAATTATACAAAGACCATAATTATTAATTCAAAATTAATCCAAAGTTAATTTTTGCAACGATGTCAGTATATTTTAAATTCTTAATTCTGGTCGGATGCTAATATTTTATTTTTAAAAAATCAGTTTGCTTATCTTCTTTGGCAATAGTATAGTCCCAGGTTTCTTTGCAGCAATAAAAAATTCAAATTCTTCCTGGGGCAAAAATTTTCTCTCCTATTATATTTTCCTCAGCTCTTTTTTCTTGTCATTCTTTATCCCAGCATCTCCCAACCTTTTGAGAGCCAGGGAATGGTTCTGTGGAGAGCAGTTTTTCCACGGACTGAGGAGTGGGTATGGTTTTGCGTGCTGCCTGCAGATTGAGCTTCTGTCGTTTGGCGGATCATAGGCCAGTGCTAGGCCTGCAGGTTAGGGACCCCTGCTTTATCCAATGCAAGCTCATATGGCTGTCATGATTATTGAACAAGACAATGTTGAATAGGTGCAGCTTTTCCTTTCATTGTTTTACTTCAACAGGTATGGAGATTATCAATGTCAAGTACAGCTTTTAAGACATGCATTTCTTTAATTTACAGCTGCTACCCAAAAAATGAAGTAATGCTTAACTTTTACATAATCAGGATGAAAATTCTTCCTTCTTAGCTACCTCTTAATATTTTTGTGAGATTAAAATGAGATGGGTTAATGGAACTGCTGTATGCCATTCTGAAGTCCTTGAGAAAGAATGGAATAGAAATATATATAGCAAAAAATAAATATTGTCCAATGTGTATAAATTACCAAGTCTAGATAACATGAATAACAGCTAAATACTTCTTTTGAAAAGTAATGCAATGTTTGTCTCCTAAAATCTTTGAAGACTCAAGATACCACAACTAATCATCTGCTATCTCCATGCAGAGCAGGGGTGTCAAACGTGCGGTGTTACGGCAGCATCACGTGACGTATTGTGACTTTTTTCCCTTTCACTAAACCAGGCGTGAGTGTGGCCAGCACGTGACGCATCTGGCCTGCAGACCACAAGTTTGACAGACCTGATGCAGAATATTTGCTCAGCCACTGAACTATGCTCTAAAAATAGGATGATTATAAGTCAATTATGATATTTAAAAAGTTCTTTATGTTTCAGAATGGAAAAGCATGCAGGCAATCAGAACTTAGAGTAATGAAAAAATAGTCAATGAGTTTATTTGAAACAAAGTCCACTACAGGTAATTCTCAACTTATTACAACCATGTGTTTAGGGACCAAAATTACGCTAGCACTGAAAAAAATGACTTATGACTATTTTTTGTACTTATAACTGTGGTCACATGATCAAAGTTCAGACTGTGGCAACTGGCTCATATTTATTACAGTTGCAGTGTCCCAGGGTCATGTGATTATCTTTTGTAAACTTCTGACAAGCAAAACCAACGGAGAAGCCAGATTCACTTAACAACCATGTTACTAACTTAACAACTGTAGTAATTCACTTAACTGTTACAAAAAAGTTGTAAAATGGGAAAAATCTCACCTCTCTTGCTTAACAGAAATTTCATAAGTCGAGGACTGCCTCTAATTAACAACAAACTCTAAATTTTGCTGATAAAACTTCTACAATTGGTCATAGCCTCATTGATTCTTTCCATAGAATTCTGAGTTAAAATGTATGCTAACTAAATTACATGGGATCAAGCATAGAAGCCAAAAATTTTGGGTCAGAATTTTCATTTTTGCTCTAACATCAAATCAGACTTGATGTAGTTATGAATTGATATTTCTTGATTCTTTCTATTCTGGGTAACTTCGGCATATAGTGATCTTATTATCATGTATAATATCACCTATGATAATGATTAAATCTTAGTTTACCACTAAGGAGTCATTTTTTTCCATAAATATAGTACACAAGTTATTTTTAATCCACTTTATATGCACTTCTATTTATATCAGTACAGATAGTCCTTGACTTATGACTACAATTGAGACCAGGATTTCTATTGTTTAGTAAGGCACTTGTTAAAAGTGAGTTGCACCCAATTTTCTGAATTTTTGTCATGGTTGTTAAGCAAATCACTTCAGTTTTTAAGTTAATCCTGCTTCCCCTATTGATTTTGCTTGTTGCAAGCTGGCCAGGAAGCTTGCAAATGGCAATCACATGACCCCAGGATGCTGCAATTGTCATCAATGCATGCAATTTCCCAAGTGCCTTAATTTTGATCACATTATTGCAGGGATGCTGTGATGGTTGTTAATGCAAAGGCTGGCTGCAAGTCATTTTTTTCAAAGCAGTTTGAATAGTTGTTAAACAAAAGACTGTAAGTTCGAGTATTACCTGTACGCAACATGAAAAATAAGTCCTACTGAAAAGCATACTGGCATTGTTAATTTTATAATAATTCTATAATTACTGTAAAAATATGTTGTACTTATATTTTTTTAGTGAACAGATTCAGATGAGCCCAACATTAAACATCAGCTATCTCCAGACCAATTCACTCCAGATATGTTGGGTTGCAGTTCTGTGATTCAGTTGGAGTTCTGAGGTTTTCGCAGAAGAAGACTATTGGAACTCACCATTAATGACGTCGTATGTTTTCTAAAAATTCCATAAATATTTTTATGCATGCAAGTATTTTTCATTGCGAATAAATAGACCAATCAGCGTTCTCTGCTTAGTTAAAAGATGCTAGCTGCAATCCTTTTTTTTTCTAGCTAAGGAGTATCATATGTATTTTCAGCCTGAGTCACTGATAGAAACACACAGCAGTAGCAGCACATGTCTAAAAGTCAACATCCTTCATTTAAGAAAACAGAAAATATTACCCACCCACTTAAAAAAAAATATCCAACCGAAACATAATTTTAAAACTAATCAAACATATCCCTACACTGGCACGTAAGATTTCCCCCCAGGAGATGAAGCGAACAAGAAATAGAAAATAAATCACACCTGACAGAAGTTAGTCACGCCACTTAGCAGAGAGATAGGCGGGATCTCACTCTTGCGACAGTTAAATCCAAGGAATAGCTAAGATTTTGATACAGGCAATGCCTTCATCTTATTATCTTCTTTGCTATCTGATTAATTTGAATGCAATATTCAATTTTTAAAGTACATAGGGGTATTTAAAAGAAATTGAGAAGATAAAAGGGAGTTTTATTATGCTTGAATAATAAACAATCCACAATTTTAGTAAAAAGAAAAATTTAATGAAAATTGTTCTATGTGGAATATAAAAAGATTATATAGGTACTTATATGTTACATATGCTTAAAGTGTGCTTTGTGTTTTGAATATTTTTACTGAACGGTCAAACAATCAGCTATATCATAGAAAAAAGAAAAGTCCTGATAGAATAAGGAAAAGAAAAATACTTTGTTATTTGAATCTGTTGTTCTACACTAGTATAATTCAATTGCTTTCTGCATCTTTAAAATATTATTTTTATTAATATATTTTCTGTCCATCAAGTTTCTTGGGGTGTGCGTGTGTGTGGGTTAATATTGATTGCAAACTGAGTATCAGCTAGCATTGACATGTGGCTGCAAAAAAGACAAATGCTGTTTCTAGTTGCTACCGGAAGAGTGTAATTTCCAAACTATGGGAAGCAACTGTTCAAGCATGCTGTATCTTGCTGCACAGTGCGATAGATTTAATGATAGACTTGCTATAGTAAAGCAATTTCCAACTGAATATTAAAAAAGACTTCTTAACACTAAGTGCAGTTCAACAGTGGAATCAATTCCTCAGAGTTGGTGGGCTGAGTCAATAGAATACATGGTGAAATGGAAACCAAAACTTGTAAGCTTTCTGTATCCTCCTCTCTAATGTTTCCAGGTCCAGCTGGGTCATAGCAGTTTGTATTTTCACTGTTTTTCTAAAAGAGCAGGTAAAAAATTAAAAGCTGGAAAGTGTTGGTGAGCAATAAACTACAAATTTATCACCAGTAAACCAGGTTAATAAAATTTGGTGTAATCATTGTTGCTAGTTTTTGCACAAGATACTATAATTTGGTGCTGTTGGCACCAAATTTAATATATTGTGCAAAAACACTATCAACAAGGATTAGTCACAGTCTTAAAGACTCTATGAATTTCTGCAGTCTCCATTCTTAAAGTCTTTCCAAAATAAAAAGGTCAAGGTTTCCCTGCTAGTTATGTTCAACTTTAGGACATGGTGCTCATCTCCGTTTCTTGGCTGAGGGACCCAGTGTTGTCCGAAGACAATTTGCATGGTCCCGTGGCTAGGATGGCTATATGCCAAAGGCACATGGAACACTGTTACTTTCCCAGTGAAGTGATACCTCTTAATCTATTCACATTGCATGCTTTCAAATGACTAAGTGTGTAGGAGCTGAGGCAAGTAACGGAAGCTCACCCCGTTACATGGAGCTTGGATTTCGAACCAGGGCTGTCAACTCTCCACCTTACAAGCTCAGCATCTTTAACCACTAAACTAAACCATCATGCACCCCCCAGATATTCCAAGATATATCTCGACCTTAAAGGCTATTTATAAAGCCAGAAGACACATTATGTAAAGACCCAGCTCTCTGTAGAAGGCTCTAATGCTAAAAAAGGAAAGAGAAGACAAAAACCAGCAGCAATGTGGATGGATGCAGTTACAGTGGGGATGGGGGCATAATTGGAAGATCTAAAAGATTAGATTTAGGAACAGATTATTATGGAGAAAATTTATCTATACTGTCACTAGGTGTTGAAATTTATTTGAATTGGCATAATCAATCAATAAATCCATTGCTGCTGATCTGACCTCAGGATGTCAGTCCCGAAAAGATTACTAGTTTTAATGTTTTTTATTTTATTTAAAAATATTGTAATATTTCATGATTGGGAGTTTCTTTGTGACTACCTTTTATTACTTTGCTATTTATCATTGTGCTGTTCTATTCTGAAAGCTGCCTTGAGAGAGTACTGCCTAAAAAGGAAGCCTGAACATTTGTTAAACTTAAAATGTAAAACAAGTTTTTTTCCCCCAGAAAATTCATACTCTGCAAAGTGTTCTGTTTGATATATAAGCCAAACCTTTTCAAAAGATTGAAGATAAGAAAAAAGGCAGGCTCCTAAAATTCCGTATGCCTTTGCTTTTTTATCCATGTGTGTTTTCAGGCATACATGTGCAACAAATTCCAAAGAATTATACAATGTAGGAAGTATTAATGCAAAGGCAGGAACAACAGGAACTTCCTGAAGCCTTTAAACTGGCATATAGGAAGCCCTTTTAAGCTTTTATCAGAGTCTAAAAAAAAGAGAGAGTGGAGGAGGAGGGAAGCAAACACGATCTATTGTTAATTACCTGTAAAGTAGGGCTTTAGCCACTTCCCCTATTCCTAAGAGTTCTGAAGTGAAACCTGAATGAAGCCACCCATTGTTTTCTATTGTGCAAAAGCCAGAAGCAAATAGGGTTCAGATTGCAGCTCTGAAAGGCAACAGGAAATTGGCACACAGCTAATCTGCCCTAACTATTCATAGTAACAAAAGGCTACATTCCTGCTCAAGCATTCCCCATTACAAATCCAATACAGATCTGTTGGAAGGACCACAGAATAAATTTGTGGAAATAAAAGCTTTTTCATTTAAAAAGTTTCAGAAACATGTGCACCAGAAAGTAACATTAAGTATGCGTTACTGTTCCCCAGCACCACGCTGTTTTAAAAAAATGTCGAACTGGGAAACAGACTTCTTACACAGTAAATTAAAAAATACTATATATCATCACTCACATTGCTATTAAGTAACCCAAATACCTGTGCTTATTTATTATCAATTGTTGAACATAGGTAAAATGCTTCATGACAACCTTCAGGTGCACACAAGTAGAAGTACAAGGAAAACTGTTTGCCTTTTGTTTTCTTAAGGAATTGTTTAGCAATGCTTATTATGGGACAGTTCAGAGAACTAATATACCAAGGTGTATTATTTTACTTTTAATGCAGGATGCAATTGTACATAATACTGAAAGCTAAAACATGGGATACATATTAGCCATTCAAATTATTCCGTGTCATGGTTTTTAAATTTACAGACTAGAATACTCTGGTGTTTGACATACTTAACCAGTTCGCTGAATGGCTGCATTCATACGGCATGCTAAACTTGATTAGCTCTTGTTTTGTGAGTGCAGTGATTGTAATTTCCAAAGTTTGGTAAATAATTTAATTCCCATAGCTATGCTTCCCTGGTATACTATCATACCTTAATGCTTCTATTCCAGTGTTCTTTGACGCTATTTTCACATGTAAATATATATAATGAAAATCATGGAATGAAAGTAAATTTTAAAATGTATTGAAAAGTGAGCTAATAAATACATGTGAATATATACCATTTAAAACATGCCAATAATCACTTTTACAGACACATAGAAGCCACACTGCTATTCTAAGACTTTCATTGGCAGTGCATGTAGATTTTTTTAAAAAAATCATTTTTGAAAATTGTGATGACCCACTTAAATATCTGACAGCTGTAGAAAATTATTAACAAATATGAAGAATCAATGATTTCTAATTTAAAGTAAACAATATAGCCACATCTTTGGAACTTCAGCTTTGACTCAGTAATTGATCAAATTAATAGTAAAAATAATTTAGTTGGATAATACTGAGCAGAATAATTCTGACAGTACTTTGATTTTTCAAGTCAACCCTATAAGCATGTTTACTTCCTCTGACTTAAGAATTGAATTCTTGATTGGTTGTGATCAATATATATTACAATCTACTTATTTTTAGTGGAAAAGAAAGAATTGTAACATAAAATATGAATTATTGGCATCTTTTGAAAGCAGTATGCCTATCAATATAGGTTCATCGTCTTCCAAGTCATTCATTCTGAGCCCAGGATCAATTTACATATTCCTAAATGGTATATTGGGAATTTGCTAGAGCTAAGTTCTTATTACCCTCCAACTTATGATCAACACTTACATCAAACTAGTTTTGTCAGTGTATTGCAAACTCTACTAGTGTACTTAACCTCCCACATCATCACCATGCAAAACTAGATGTGAACTAGTCTGGCTGTTTAACAAAATATATTTTCCAATTGAAACTTTTTCTTTAATTGCCGAGTTTAGATTTAAAAAAACCCAACATTGCAAAAAAAAATATTTCAAGTTGATTTCTCAGGAACCTGAAAACCATGCTTGAACAATGAATTAAAATGGGCTGAATCCAGTGAATTCCTTCTTCCAGAAACTATTTATTTTCAAATAACAGCATTTTTATATATGCATGTCTTCCAAGCTTAAAAACTGAATAGTACGGATGCCATCAACCTTTTTTACTTTTCACTTTCAATGAGTCTAAAAGCATTTTGTGTCTTCTAGCATACCCTTCTCATGGCGTGACAATTTAAAGCCTGTAGTATTGCTATTTTAAAAGCACAACAATATCCAGACGGTATAGATATTGCTGTAAATCACTAGTTGGGAAAACTCCTAGCATCAAAACAAGATACGTATTTTATTTATTTGATATATTTGATTTTATCCCAACTTTATAAGTAACTCAAGGTGATAAACATACCCAATACTCCTTCCTTGTCCTAGTTTCCATCCAATGGAATACATACACATTCCATCAACAGCATAAATCTTGAATACTTAAAAGGATCTACATTTGTGACTTGATATGTTTAACTCTGAAGGCACAACTGGAAGCTACAGAAACCTATTTTCTGACAGATAATAATGACAATTAGCTTTCCTTTAAAATATAACTTCCTTGTACCTCAGCCATCTGAAAATTCAGCCTTATATTTTAGCTATTATAAATCATATTCAATCTGTATTGTCCTCAGCTGTGATAATTCCAAGCTAAATGTAGTCAATATCAAAAGATAAACATGGTACCATGTGATTTGTACTTTGGGAGATTACCAGAAAAACGGAAAGATATAGATTGTATATCCTCCTCCCACAACCCACCTCCTCCCAAACAAAACAGAATAATAAACCTTATTCTATATTCAAGAAAACCATTCATCTTATTTATATGGCCACACATCTCAGAAAAAGTAACTTTAGACATGCCCACGTAGTATCCATAGGTTGGGCTGTTAAAAGATCTTTGATTTACTGTAATTCCAGGCTTCTCAAATTATGGGTTAAGAATCTTTAGGAGGTTAAGAGCAACTTTAGAGGTGAGTAATTTTTTTCAAAAAAAAATCTTGATAGATGGGCAGACAAAGCAGAATCATATTCGAAACTAACTTAAGCTTTGCTCCTTGTGTTGTCTATGCAAACATAAAGATCAGTTATGGTAATTCAATGTTTAAAAAGCCTGCGATTAAATGATTAAAAATAAGAGTATTTATTTCTTGTCCAACCATAACAAATAGGAATTCATTATTTTATTTGGGAGAGGGTCACATAAACTCCTAGAATTTTAAATGGTCATAGTGCTATAATGTTGACAATGTCTGTTTTAATCACGTTGAAAAAAAATCTATTTCAAATACAAACTTTAATGCGTATGAGCTTTATCGTTTAGAAGTTATATGCTTGTCTACATATGTTTAGCCTGATATTTAATAGGGTACATGTCACATGTTTACTTTTCCAGGCAAAGTAGACTGTGGTTTTGGAACTAGAAAGGGCATGCCATGTCCCAATACCACTAGCATATAATTTGACACTTTTCCCAACTGTATGGTTACATCACACAGTACATTGCAGATCATTTTAATGTTTGATGTACCTAGCTAGCATCAGTTCTTTCTCCCTGAAACAAATCAGTAATTTCTCCCTGAAACAAATCAATACAAAATCAAAACAGACCCATTAATTTATGATGTATAAAGCCTTAAGCTAGCCAAAAGGCTAGTTTAAGGTCAACTTTACAACAGTGCGATTACAGTACTTTAATAAAAAGCTGTATATATGGCAATTCTATCCATACACAGAATGCTTCCTAGGCCAATACTTATGGAACTCCACTACAAGGCCAGGGCTCCTTTGTGCATTTCTAAGGGAAGGAAAAGGACAGGATTTTGTGTTAAATTCCATAAAGCAATGAAAGTAGTGAAACAACAGCTTATAGGAAATATCAGCTTTCTCAGATACAACAGAGCAGGGCAATTATTAAAAATTCACTACCCGTAGTCAGAGCACCTAGAACGACAGTCCCTTTAAAAAAAAGGGTTTTCTTCTGGAAAAAAAAAAGCTACCAGAAAACTGGAAATAAGACTACGTTTATTAAATATTTTGATAAAACCAGAGCACAAAAGTATATGCAAAGATTGGAATAGTCTATTATATTCAAAGAAAGTGCAAAGACTCGATAAACCAAAGATTTTGAAGTGGGATATTTTTTTCTTCACCCCTTCTTCTGCAAACAGAAATACATCCAGAGGAGTTCATCATGGATTGATCTTGACTTTGAGTTTGCCTTTCTTAACTTAAAGTGCTAGTGTGATATAACAAGACAGACGGAAATCATATGATAAAATGTCAGTACTCTATAAATTGACTTTTCCTTTCACAAAAGGGAAGGCTTCAGAAGTTGAGTGATTAACATACAGTGACTGTTTTTACATAAATGTTTTTTAATAATTCAATGAAAAGAAAAACACTGTGTGAGCCTATTTTGCTTCTATCACAAGAGCTGAACCTACTCAGATCTGCCACATGAATGAAGAGAGCATGATCAACAATGTAGTTATTGACACAAACCAAAAGGAAACTATTGTGCAGAAACATATTTCCATGAAAAATGCACAGTAATGAAGGCAGCTTATAGAAGCATGTCAGGTATCACTACTCCCAGATGATACAAGTGAATGCTATGTCCTTATGCATAGTTGTGGCAAAGGTCTCAGAACACCACTAAGAGAGAAATGGTTATACTTATTATTAAATCTTTTGTGTAATCATTAGGAAGCTAGAAGGAGCCATAATGAGCCAGTTTAAAAACTAGATTCACCTGAAAGCTTCAAAGCTCACTATAGTATTACCTTTTTATTATTTAGAAGTTTAAAATAAATGTGCTTTCTTAAGCTGGTTGGATTATACCGCACAGTGTAGTTAAATAACACACAGGATTTCTAAATATGGACATGCATGCTTGGTTATTTTAGAGAAAGCAAGCACTTTCATTAGGGATGTTATTTTTAAAATGCCTTATAAGGAGCTTAGATGCAAGACAACCAGTGTGAAGAATATCAACCAACAGGTTCAGTGGTATCAATTCAATTAAATATATTTTATTAATATAGTAGGCACCAAATAGGTCCACAAGAATCATTTATTCTGAATTCTGGAAACAGAATTAATCTTTTGAGGAAAAACCATAACCATAATTTGAAAAATGAGGCATTTAGGAATTCTCATTTTTCTTTCCCAAACTTTTATTAATGTTTGATATCTCATTTTCACACTTTAGAAAAATTATCTTCTTAAAAACAAAAACAAAAACTGAAAATCAATGTATGGTCTATGAAAAACTCTATAGTTGCACAAATATAGCATGTATGTTTGGGGCATGTGTGTTTTCAAATGAGCAAGATACATCAATGCTGAAAAACACTTCAGAGCAAAAAATCTGATTATTATTTTTTTAAAAAAGTGATTTCACGGTCATGAAAACTTCAGAAAAGAAATAAGTGGCAGCGGTCTTACAGTGAAATCCTATACAAGCCTATTCAGAAGTGAAGTTCCACTGAGTACAGTGGGCCTATCTCCAAGGAAAGTGGTAAAGGACTGTACAGTCTTTCTTCTAATACTGCTAAGAATAAACAGTTTTACTAACAAATAAAGAACCCAAGACATTTTAATTAATTATTATATTTTCTGCATTATAGTTTAACATACATACTTTCCTTGTGTCACCCTTATTTTCATTAAATGTTGATATTTTGTAATATTCAGACAGGAATACATTTTTGGAACAGGTTTTTTATAATAAATATCATAAAATAATAGAGATTTACATAATAAATATTCTTTACAATAAAAAAGTTTTAACAAACCTTTGTCTTAAAAATAGTCAGAATTCAACTTTGTGATTTTACATAAAATATACAAAAAGTACCACAATATGTGGCTAAGGCAATAAAAAGAGAGGAGGAAAGTTACTGAGCTGAGGATGAGTTACACTTTTTAAACCACAGAAATAGAAGTGTTAAGAAATCAAAAAAGGCTTATACAATTTAAACTGTATTACTACCTGTATTATTCAGATGTGGAGAAACCAACTTTAGTATCAAAATAAAAGTGATAGATAGGGCTTGTATATATATGTATATATGTGTATGTGTGTGTGTGTGTGTGTATAAAGGGCGAGCTATATCTATATCTGAAAACAATAGTAAAGAAACCAGTAATGGGGGCAATTAAGGTAAATATTTAAAATCTGGATTGACAAAATAGTGGCCAAGGAACGAAGAAAATGCAAGTGGTTAATTTTTTTAAAATGGGGGGGGAGGGGTTGGAGAGGAGACTAGGTTTGCTAAATTTCAACCCATATTTTTTTCGTTTCCGCTTTAAGGGAAATAACTGGATTGTGCAGCCTTTTTTTTAAAAGGGGGAATGGGAAGAGTTGGAAAAAAACCACTTGAAAGCCATTAAAGTTAGTTAAAAATAGAACAAAACAGAACAGCATCTTTGGAAAGTTGTTTGCAGAATAAATGACTTCAGAAAAACCCAGTACCCTTATTACTTCTTTCAGGAGTATATTACTCATATTCCTGAGATGACTTGCCAAGATGAAAAAAGACACCAGCATATGAGCCACACTTACCAAAGACCAATGCATTCAGATTTGCCCTTCATTGAGATAAGCTATAGAAGTGAGAGAAGATCGTGGGCATGAAAGAAAAAAAGAAGCATGGAGACAGAAAAGTCAGCCACAATCTGAAATGTGGTGTCTGAGGAACTAAATCTTTCCCTCCAGAAATCAGGAGGGTTTGCCTTGACCCCTTGATGGACAACTTTCCAGTTTACAATAAACTGTATTGGAGTTTTTGCATCGGCATCCTGGACGATTCATCCAATCATAACACCCACGGCACAGTTTTAGGCATCCTTTTGCAGGAGGGTAACAGAGCAGGCATGGAAGAATCAAAGCCATGGCCCCCATACATAGGTACCGTGACCAGCAATATGACTGGGAGCATGAGCATGGATTATCCGCATATGAGTCCCCTTCATCATCATTGGAACAGTGGTAGAAGATTCCTTTGACCAGACACATACAGGTGCTATATTCTACCATGCTTTCTGCTGAGCACAAGCACTGTCTGTTGCAGGCCAAGCAAGAAGGCAAGGCTCTGGGTGCTGTGCATTCTCCACATTTGCACTTCCCACACTGTTCACATATGAACTTATGTTGAGTAGAATCCTCTTTCAAAGGACTCTTCAGGTCATCTACAATCAAAGATGATGGTTTGGGTTGCGTCCTGATTGGCCTTTCAAATCTCTGACCCAGGCCCAGCCTTGATGGTGGTGATCTTAATAGAAGGCCCTGCTCTGAAGAAGCACTGCTGTTGCTTCCAGAACTAGCTGCACTTCCAGTGCTTGTAGATCTGCTCAAAACAGGAACCCTTGAATTGTGTTGATGGAGCACATGTCCAAGATGGCTGGGTCTGGGCTCATAATTATTATTCACATTTATTGGTAAGATTTCATGAGTCCTTTCATGTTTTTCTTGTCTTGGAGCTGTCCGGGGAGCAGACTTTTTTACCACAGATGGACCTTCAGTGTATTCATTGCTGCCCCTGAGAGTCTTGATCTGGTCCAGTGACAAGATGGCAGTTGGCTGAATATCTCTTTCATAGTCCAACCTTTGCCGGTTGTCCAGGAAAAGCTGCTGATGTACAACTAACGAACTGCTGTTTCCATGCTGACCTGTGGACTCCATCGGTAGTGGTCTCTATTTCTGGCATTCACCAGGAACTGGGCATGCATCTGAAATCCTAAAAGAAAGAGAGAAAATTGGAAAGACGGTAAGCTCCCAGAAGTTTTTGGGAAAAGAAATGAAACATTTTACAACAAGCCACAATATTGCCCCAGTATCCTAATAGAGACAGATGGGGAATTACCCTGAGTTAAGCCACACCAAAGTATATACCAATTTAGATGACATAAACAAAATATATTGAAAGTCTTCTTGTGGTTAAAAAACAAGAATTTTGCTTTTTAGTAAATTGTAGTGTGATTTCCTTAAGTATATTATGACACCATGCATATATATTATGGTTTCATTGCATTTGATCAAAAGTAGATTCTTTACTGCCTCCCATGCTATCGCAAAAGTAGTACAATTACTTCTGCTCCATGCCACCAATTATCAGCAGATTGCAACATAAAACATGCAAAGCCACACCAAGGTTCAGAGCATATGATGGAAGACTGATAGAAGACATTCAAATTCTAAACAAAAGGAGACATGAAAATTCTTAATTGGATTTTTGGTAGTTTTACTTGTCAAAGCTGCATTCTAAGACTATTCTTTATTTTAAACATCGTCAGCATAGCAGTATTTTTAGTTGTAATTCCATGATGCCTTAAGCCAATTACCAATGGGAAAAGTATGTGAATCATTTCTGGGTAGTGTGCATTTATATAATGTATACACATACATACATTCAATGTCTAGTGCTTGTTAGAGAAAAACATCAGATGTAAACACATCCTGTTACACAACATCTTTCCAAGTGCCCATGCATCTAATGCAGGGTGTGAAAGGAGGTAGAGGAAGGAAAGGATATCAGGAGAAGAGATAGGCAGATAACCCATTATATTTATCAGATCTTTGAAAATGTATGTGCAGTTCTTTGGGTAAATAAGTTGCTAGGAAAAAAAGAAGACCTGTGTATGATGTGTGATGAAGAAAGCATACAGTAGACAAGACTCAAAACACCCCTTTTAATATTAATTAAAAGAAAGGTGAAAGGGAAACCTGAATCCATATTGCTTTCTTGAGACCACTGTGACAATAATTAACACAGGTTTTTATGGAAAGTGCTCTATATAAAGACAATAATTTCTGACAATGACAATTTTGAATGGGATACAGCCCATGATTTGGAACAATATCTCCATAATTTCTCACCTGAGTTAATAAGTGTAAAATATCATAATGTTGCACAGTACTTGGCCAATATGGCCAAAATTTCACATAAACCTTCAGCATGCAAAGATTTTTCATCAAACCTCAGCAGGAAAAAGCTGAAAGTCAACTAGTTTACATCTAAGAAAAAAAATGGAACTAAATATAACAAATCACATATTTTGCTTTATAACATAGGCTACATTATTTTTAAAAATTTATTTAAGTTGTGTGCATCTTATACGTCATGTTGTGTGTCAGCTGCTTTTAAAGGCCAAACAGAAGTCAGAAATTGGGCGACAGCATTTGAAACTGTGGTAGTATTATTATAAATGGAAGCATTTAGTAATTATACAATTGATAACTGATTTCCAGCAAAAAAAATGCTACCCTACTCTCCACATACTTATAGAAACATATTGTTATACACCCACACACATACCAAAGGCCAAAATACAAATATAATCCACACAATAACCTTTCCATAAAGTTCCAGAAACTATCCCAAAAAATGCCAATGGGATAAAAGAGAAGTCTGGAAATTAGATAATTTTTTCTACAGTTGTGACGTTCAAAAGTCCAAGTATATATAAGAAACATGGAATGAAATTATTTTGTTCTTTCTTTAAAAAGTGGAGTTTATTTGGAAGTAACTTGTTCGTACCAGAGTACTTATTTTCTAAAACATTTTGGATGCTATAGGCTGATTAAGTCTAAAAAAACAGAAAACTGCTTCTATTAGACAGTAAGCGTACAACTGATACCAAAAATCAGGGGTTGTTTTTTCTTTATAGTTTTAAGTCTTAATGAATCCAAATCTTAATGATTCCCTTGCTTTGTGGGACAATGCCTTACAAGTTTCTTGATTTAGTTCAATACTGGCTAGTTCAAAATGGTAGGAAGGTGAACAAGCTCTAGTGAGAAGCAGCAGGCTGGTGAAGTAGTGGTTGCACTGCCCACATGCAATCTGAGCTCAGAGGCAGCAGTGAATGCAGAGCTGGGATAGAAGAAGAAAAAGTTATGAATGAAAACAAGGGATTTTTTTCACCCCCATTTGCAGAGGAGGAGGGGAATCGGCTAAGGTTACTATTACCTCAGGGGGGAAGGCGGACTTTCCAATGCTTAAAGCTGCACTGCCTCCCCTACCTTTCAAGGCAAATATGGAAGATTTGTGTGTGCTAGTTTGAGCATGCAGGGATTCCCCCCTCCCTTTTCCCTTCAATGATTTCTAAGAAGGTGGGGGAGGGCGGGGAAGCCTTTTTATCTCTGCTTGAAACACCATTTCCTTCTTGTAGCCTCCATGCCTCTTCAGTGACCCACTAGAATCTCACCCATACTGCAAGGGAAAATCCCTTCACTATTGACTACACACAGTTCGTTCCTTCGTTCATGTGCACACGCGCGCACACATACACGCATGCACACACACGATATATTTTTAATATCTTAGGAAAAAAACTGTTGGGGATTACTTAGTAAACCATCTGAAGCAAAACTTGACCCTGCTCTTAATGTAAAATCCACGGAATTAGTAGGGATTATTATGACATCCACCTGTCCTCTACACACTTTACATCCACAGAATTGCATGTAGCAAAATAGAGCCGTAATTCCTGTGATTAAAAAATAATAATCCAATCACTTAAAAAAAAATCTTTTACCCTGCAGTATGTGGCCAAACAGTTACACAATTGTATGCTCCCTTCTCTGAACCATCTCCCTTACTCTTGAAAATAAACAAAGGAACTCTGACAGGGCTGGGCAGAACAATTTCCAGAAACATATGTGCAAGCATGCAATATAACAGTAATAGTAAAAATAAGACCCAACCTGGTCACTTATTTCGGCATCATCTTGTCTGGGAAAAACAATCCAAAATGATTTCCTTCCAGTGTCACCTGTGCCAAATGCTATCAAAGGGCTGCATCAGAAACAGAGGCTTAAAGACAAGGCATTGGCACCAAATATCTCTAACGGTCGAAAAAGGGCATACTTCTCCACCGAAGCAGTTGGCAGCAAAGGTCGGCAGGTCTTAACCCTTCGATCCAGCCGCCCCACTCTCTTTACAACAACATGCACGCCTATATGCCTTGTCCGAAGCCAGAAGTTCAGAGCCCAGCAAATCTGGGCTGGAAGACAATCGAAGCGCCTCTTTTTAAGCCAAGGAAATCTATCCAAACGAGCCCTCCAGCGACCGCAGCGCCACCCTCGGCTCCCCCTCTTCAAGCTGGGCCCACAGAAAACTCCTCTACTAGGAAGGGGAAATGCCAGGGCACCTGCTGAATACTTGAGCGCCACACGTGCAAAAAAAGGCAGCGAGAATCCATTTTGCAAGCCAAGTTAGGACAAGAAAGGGGACGGGCACAAACTTACGTTTTTGAATGGCAAATCCGCGTGAAGGCACCTCCCTGCTAAGTTAGATCCATAAGGTAACGTGCGAGGTTCCGAGAAGTCTTAAAGCGCAGGAAAACTCATTCCAGAGGGCGAAACCTCCTCGGCTCCCCCCGAACCTTTGCTCTCCAGCTGTCGTCGGATCCGAGAGGCCAAGTTTGTTTCCCTTCGCCTTCTCGCGCCAAGCGGTCGCAAAATCCTGGTTCTCGAACGAAAGGCACCCCAACTCGTTCGCCCCCCCAAACAGCTCGCCTTCCGAACACCAACATTCAAAGGGGTGTCTGCTTACACTGCGCGCCCCTGGCCTGCAACTAGTTACTCGGGAAATTTTCTCCGAAGTGCAAATCCCAATGAAGTTTCTTCGGTAGTCGGTAGAAGAGGCCGAACTGGTTTCGCGAATTCGAGCTACTGCTTTTCCACCGCACGCCGCATCCACAACAGCCCGAGAGAGGGTCGCTCCTAAGCTGCGAACGACTTCGGAGTGGGGGGGGGGGAGAGGAAAAAAAAATCCCAGAAAGGAGTAGCCGCCTTTTCGCGAACCAAGCTTGCTGCGGCACGCTCGATTCTCCCCCCTGCCTTCCGCCAAGTTGCAGCTTTTTCTTTCTTTCCACCCCCCCCCCCTTTGGAGGCGCAGATTTTTCCCCTCCCAGTTAGGCGCGCGTGTAGCAGATAAGTCCAACCACTTCCTCGACTCTAACCTTCTTTTCACCACATGGTCCTTGGCCCGCAGCTTTCCGCTCCAACCTTAAGCGAGGCAAAGTGCAAGGGAAATGCCTGGGGGAGGGGAGGAAATCCAACATCAATAAAAAATGCAACCAGGAGGCGCAAGACATCCTCGCGGGCATAACAGAAGAGGCAAGAAGCAAAGCTACCACGTGCTTCTTGGCGCAGCTTGGTTGACAGGCTGATTGCACCACCAATTTCACTGGGGGGGGGGGGGAGAGGGAGGAGTAGCCCTAGCCTAGAGTGTCATTGCATCTCTTCACTCACGCGCGCGCACACACACACGTACGCACATAATTGATGTTTGAGTTGAGCCCATGTAACCCGAAAAGGTACAAAGGTTGCAAAAGGATTTCGCGGAGGGAGGACAAATGGCGAACTTTTTTTGGGGGGGGGATTTGTTAACACACACACACACACACCAAGTCCCTGGGTCTACATTTGAAACAACTTAGCTGCTTTATTTATTAAGGGTGTTGCAGATCGATAAACCATCAAAAACGCACGAATGCCAATACTGGTATCAATTTATTTTAGACGGCCGGCAGCGTTTAAGCCAGAAGTTGGTTGCACCCACTTACAGACACGCGCGTTTAAGGACTCTCACCCACTCACACTCACTCGCACACACACAGAGCACCTGAGTTACTTCCGAAAGCCTTGTATAAACCTCCAGATCATGATTACCGAATGCAAAGGTTAGGAGCTGTTCCCTTAAATTAAATCCCACGGGAACAGAATTAAATCCAAGTCGCCTGGTCGGACAGACGGCAGTTGCTTGACTTTGCCCGCCGCAGCTATCACTTTGCAGGCTCTTTTGTGCGCGAGCGTAGCTGTTTCAGAATGAGCTAAACTCCTCACGGCAGCATTTCAGCACAGAGCCCCCACCTCAACCCTTCCTCACGCCTCCAGTGATGTCAATCTGTCACTCAGAGAGCGACCAGAAAAACCCGGAGTGGAGTTTCTTCCCCGCAGCTACACTGTTTCATCTTATTCATTCATGTCTCTAAGCTTCCCAGTTATGATTGTTTACCAACCTTCATGTTTTCCCCTTCACGTCACGAAAAATAATATGAGAAGTGATGTTACCTCGGCTTGTATTATTTGCAAACACAAGTATTATGAGTAATAATCCGGAACAGAATTTTTTTTAATACCTCTCTGAGAATATAATCTTTGACTATTTTTTTAATGCTTGTAATGACTTTGTGTATTCTTAGACATACAAATTGCGGTTGTACTAAATTCATTCAATGAGTTCATAAAAGACAGATGATACTCTTCACCAATATAATTATATGCATATATACAGGAGTAAGATTTGTGGTGCTGCATAATTTTTCAATCTTCATTCTGATACATAAGTCTACTAGTCATTTTTAATCTGGAATAATATTTAATGCTACATTTGTAGTATTTGCTGGTAATTTGCATTGTAGGTTATAGACTTATATGTGTTTCTTTTTCAAAGGATTAATGTATGTCTTTGTTGTATTTATGCATGTTCTTCATTTTTATATGCAATCCAAAATAGTTTTAAAAAGTAGAATCTCCAATTAAATTTTAATAAGCCATTACTGATTTTATTAAATTATTATCATTGTATGGCACCCTTAAAGTCTACTCTCTCAACCAGATTGCCCCCAAATTCATGTGCTAAACAAACAAGTTTCTGTGAGGGCTCTTTTGAATGAGATCGCTTTGTATTTATTTATATAGCTTGTAATAACATTTCTCAAAATAGTCTAGGAAAAAAAGAGCTAAAAAAATTAAAAAGGGACAATATATCAAAACAGCATAAATAATAAAAGTTTTTTAAAGTAACATACAAAAGGTTTGCAAAAAAATAATAAAAAGTTTGGAAATTCATGTCTGGGTAGGACACATTGTTAGTGTCATGATCTAAAGTTAAACATCCTCTTTCAGCTCTCCATTTGTGTGCCCAAGTGTGAAATTTTAGCAAGGCAATGGCAGGATATCTGCATTAATGTCCTTACAAACTTCTCATCTTATAGCAAGAACTTAACCATGTTCAAATCCGCCTCCTCTGGCTACTGTTGATCATTTTGCAAGGCTCTCTTGTTGAATATAATAGATGATACTTGGTTTATCACCAGTCCTCATGCTAAAGAGTCTCCTTTTTCTCTTTCCTCTACCTAGGTAAACAAAAGAAACCTTTTTTTCTGAAAGTTTGTAATCAGATTATCCAAAGTCTGAGTGAAAAATTGGTTCTGAATTATTTTGAATTATTGTATTTCTGCTTTCTGGAAACAGCTAACGATAAAATTTTTCTTAGGGTGTTTGGGTGTTGATGCCAGCTACTTTTTGAGGGTTCATGTCTAATCCATTTGTTATTTGTGATTGTTTGGCCTTTATGTGATCTTCTTAGAGTTTACTTATGATTGTAACAGGATATAAACTTGATTAGTAAATAATTAACAAATCATTCAAAGTTCAACTTAATGTAAAACATGCTACAGTACAAAATCTTATATAAAATGCTATTGTTAAGTATATATAGGGGTGATGTGGAGTGATTATATAAGTTATACCAAGTTTCACCATATGTTATTGATAGAAGATTGAAGAAAAATAATAGCAATCACAACCTTGGGAACATTTCTTTGAACATTATCTCAAAGTGCTTTAGTTTTTAAGCACACCTTTTCAAGAAATTTAGATTATCAGTCTGTCATTTTAAGATGCATTGGGTCATCCTGAATTGCAAAAATTGGTGAACATAGTTGAAGACTGCAAATTTTAATGTACTAGGTATATTGTGTAAATGATTAAAATAGCTGCCTCTGTTAATTACACTGATAAAAGCACAAAGAGAATCTATCAAAACTGATAAATAGAACATTGCTTTTAAAACAGCTGTAGCCAAAAATTTGTTCCTGAAGTAGAAACCACTTCTTAAATATGAGAAATATGATTTAAAAAGTAGAGTTAGCACTAATTTAAATACATTCCTTTTATATTCTCAAATTGTCCTTTTACTTTTAAAGAACTGGATCTAAATCTTGCTTAAGAAGAACTTAAAATATAGATAACATCTTTGATGATGTAGACAATATCAGATGAGTAAAACCCGAAAGATATTTCTAGGTTCATTCAAACCATCCATTTACTGTATCAATGCAGTAGTGAACTTGATTAAGTGGAAAAGCCATAGTGGCACAGAAGTTAGAATGCAGTATCACAGGCTAATTCTGATGACTGCCAGCAGTTTGTTCCTGATCGGCTCAAGGTTGAATCAGCCTTCCATCCTTCTGAGGCCGGTAAAAATGAAGACACAGATTGTTGGGGGAAATATGTTGACTCTGTAAACCACTTAGAGAGGGCTGTAAAGCACTATGAAGCTGTATATAAGTCTAAGTGCTATTGGTATTGTTATTTATTTACAATATATGAATTTATGTGGTAGCCATCAGGTGAATAACAAAAATTAAAATACTATATATATATATATATTTAAAAACACATAAATTAACACGAAGTTGGTCTCAAACTCACCATTCACCAATAGTTTTAAATAGAAACTATGGCAATAAAGCAGTCCTACAAATTCCTGGGCCTCGTGCCATTTAGGAGTTTGAATTGCACCAAGAAGCAGTCTAGAAGCCAGTTTAGCTTAGACCAAAAGTATAATATAGGCAAAGCAAGACATTACCATAATTGCCTGTGTCTCTGCATTCTAGCCCAACTGAAGTTTCCAGAAATTATTCTAGAATGCCCATGTACATTAAAATAATATACTTGAGAAGTCACCTAAAAAATGAGAGTCCATGTGCAGTGCTTCCTGATCTAGGATAGAATGGAGCTTGTACACAATAAAAATGCTGCTATCTGCTCTTTGAGCAGGAGGACCTCCAAATTATGTAGCTGTTCTGACTGAAGTAGTGTATCCCCAATCACTACTAAAACTAGAAAATCAGCAGATCCAGGAGGCCCAACAACAAAACTACTGTATTTTGCTAGAGTTAAACCAAAGCCTGTTCATCTCAATCCAGATCCTCACTGCTTCCAAACACTGAGACCGAATCTGTAGAGATCACTTGGCCAACAAGGGCCATATATGTATAGCTGAATACACAGGCACAATCCAATCCAAAGTTCCATTAGTTCTCTCATTCCAAGCAGCAACTAAGGCTTTAGCCCAACTGTACACAAAACTTTTGGGCAAAACTCCAAGTTTCCCCAAGCACTTGGAGCAGACTGTGGAATAGATCCCACCATCTGCAGCAGGGAGCAATTCCAGAGTACTCTAAAATACTCAGTAAGTGATCTAATCATGACAGTAAAGTGAGGGAGTCCTATTCCTCAACTTAAAATCATATTGCCTTTGCCCCAATAAAAGACCAGATTAAACATGTGGCCACTGCTATGTGTCATGCCCTTGAATATCAGTATCAGGCCTACTTGGTGGCCATGAGTTCCCAAGCTGTTTGACTCTGTCTTCACAGAAGACATGTTAAAGTCCCCCAAGATCATAAGTCTGGGAAAATCCCATGGCTACCTTGGCCACAGAATCTAGGAGTTTAGGCAGGAAGGTTGCTATGCAGCAGGGTAGCTGGTACAGAAGCAACAAACTCTTCTGATTTCTAAAGCACAACTTAACAAACAGGAAGTTACGTCCAGCCAACTGGGACAGCATTTCTAAATGCTACCAGAATCCTGGATGATCAGAATAACTTGTCCCAGGATATCAGCTTGTGCTACACCCAAAACCCAGATAGGCACATCTCTGAAACAGCACCACTACCTTGCACCTATCCAGGCCTCAATAATCCATGTCAAGCCTGCCCTCTCATCCATAACCAAATTATAGATGAGGGAGGCATTACTGGTAGACCTGGCATTCAACAGCACCAGAGAGAAGCCTGGGCCTTCAAACATCAGTGACCAGGGTATAAGACAAGAGCACAAAAGGCCAGAAGACCATGACCAAACAGCAGCATCGAGTGTACTCCATCATCTTCCCATATACTTCCCTCTATCCATCCATCCAGTCATTGATGTTCCTTTTTGTCCTCCATCCCCCTCATTCACTATTGCTTCAACCCCACTTAGCCTTCTCCAGGATTGGTGAGTCCTTAGGCCATTGCACTGATTCTGTCTATAGCACTTAGCAGATCCTATTCACTCAGTTGCCTTTACCTCTGCAACTTCCACTCATACACTCACACCTATCCAACTCCTCCTGCTCTTACCAAACCACAACTGCTAGGAAACCACACCTCCCAAATGAGAGACAGATCAGAGACAGTTGTTCCTCCTTTACCTTATTCTCACTGAAGTCCAAGTAATGCACCAAATAAGCCCCATTCAGTCTTATGCCATCCAGCCAAGAGCCTGCCAATTCAAAGTCTTCTGGGAGAGATGGAAAATCCTTCTAGCCAGGCAGCCATCCAAGGACAACAGAAAGCACTGCTGGTCTCCAAAGTTTTATTATGGAGTGGTATAGGCAAGATAAGACACTTATTTTATACTTAATTAAAACTCTTTTTGTCTCCCTCAGCAGAAATTCCAAAAGCTGCTGGGATAATATAATGGTTGACATCTTAGATTGGAATGACATTTCTACACCATAAAGCTATTTATTATTTCTTAAACATCAGATCAATTTATTGTTGGTTAAGTGGCCAGCCCAAAGCTCCTAGTGAGACTACCATGTAAAAACTACCCTTTTCAGAAGAAAATAACTGACAACACATTGGAATCAATGTGTTGTATCAAAGTATTTAGACTTGCTGGGCTATGGGCTAATGCAAAGTTTAATATTGCAACATTTTGTCTATTAAAAACTAAGTACTGCTTTGTAGTAAAGGATGGGTAGGTTACATCTTGTAAAGTAGGATGTAAGTAGGCTATGTTAAATATTCTTTGGTTTCTGATTAGAGATTCTCCTGAATACCCTTCACTCCCCTTTCTTTGCTATTTTTCTGTATGCTTGTGTTCTAGATGTTTATTTTTTCCACTGTTTATCATAATTAATTGCTTAAAAATCATTGCTACTAAGTCAGCAATTGCATTGTATCCCAGTTTTCTCTGGGAAAAGAGGAGAGGAGGGGGGGGAAATCTAACAAAGCATTCTGTGGTCAATTGTGTTATCAAGGCACTTGGCACTACCAGCTGAATCTGGCTTACTATTAATCTCTCAGGCAAATAAAACACTCCTTTGTAGTTAAATGCCTAACCAGCTACTACTATATTTTCTACCTTACCAAAAACATTTTTTTACAAAAACTACATATAAAGCCTCAAACAGAATCAGTCTGTGATAACTAGTTGGTTGCAATATTGCAACGCTATTTAAATGCAAATTATCCCAGTTAAGCAATATTAAGTAGGCCTAGAAAACTTTATGAAGAAAAATTAAGTTTTCTAGAACTGCTTAATCTTGCTTACATCTTAAATGCAAACTGAACTGAAATCTGGTGATTCAGTTGCACATTCAGTTGTATACAAAACTTCAAGTATACCCGATCAAACTGTATGTTTCTATATATTCCTGAAACAGAAGCTAACAACTTGCATATGTATAAAATTAACATATATGAAAATCTGTATACAACTGCATATGAGGATTTGAAAGTTCATTTATGAACAAATTATTGTATACATTTGGCAATTTTAACTCTGTCAAGATTCTCAGTTATCCAGGTAATGGTTGTGCTTTTTCAGGAGGCAACTGGACTTTGTTTTTTTCTTTTGAAGACATTTCGCTTCTCATCCAAGAAGCTTCTTCTGCTCTGACATGATAGTGGGGAATGGAAGGATTATATTCTTTGCAGACAGCTGGTAATCTGCATCCTTTTAGAGGGTCATTGAAGCACTTAGAGGTCTATCTGTGTTCTCAGGGTTCACTGAGTAGTGCTCCTGGTTCTTGTAGTCTGCAATTTTTTCCTCTGGAAATCCATTCCTACTCCCACACCATTCAAACAGTGTTCATCCCAAATTGTATAGCTAAAAGTCTGAAGCTGATAAATAACTCAAGGCAGATAATATAAATAATATTGCTTCCTCCTCCTATTTTCCCCATAACGATAACCCTGAGAGGAGAGTTGGGTTGAAAGAGAGTGACTGGCCCGAAGTCAGTAAGTTAACTTTCATGCCTAAGGCAGAACTAGAACTCACAATATCTTAGTTTCTAGGCTGGTGCCTTAATCACCAGACCAAATTGGACCTTGTATATTTAAAAGGATATCTAGAAAAGGGATCTAGAAATTATGGACTAAGTAGTATAACTGTGGAAACAGAAGTAAGCATTATTTTTAAAATACTACCAAGAATCTGGAAGAAAAAACCTTTCAAGAAGAAAGATTATCATGGCTTCTGCAAAAATAAATTAGATTTTTAGAATTATTTGACAAAGAGGTAACTATCATGGGAATCTGGTTCATATACTAAACAGCTGTAGGTATGAAGCAAGTAGCACATTTAAAAACAACCAACTTTATTCGGCATAGGCTTTTGTAAGCAGTAGCTATCCCTAATACAGTTGAATAGTCTTGAAAAAACTAATAGATTATGTCTATTTCGTTCCACAGTCTAACAAAGATTTCATCTATCCCATCTCCAGTATGATAGATTGATATTCAATGTTTTCCAAATAGTTTTTAATCAATGTGTTGACACATCTTATACAATAATAACTTATGAAAGAACTAGAAAGGCAGAAAAAATTACAGGGACATTGTACAAATGGTTTAGAAAGCCATTTAAAACTAATTCTTTGAACTTGTTTAAAACATTATCTGAAATTAGGTATGATCCATAATTTCATTGGTGATACCAAATTTTTTATACTGGGAAAAAGAAGAAAGAATTATATAGAACTCCAAAACAATCTTTATAAACTGAAGAAGAATAGAACATGTTAAAATCTACTTTTAAGCTGATATAATTTGAGAAAAGGCATTTCACAGACAGCCAAAAAGAACTTGTACTTTGTACATGACAGCTCTGAAAAAGGTAAAGAAATTTAGATTATATGAAACCTTCAGTTAATGATAGTGATGATGGGGAAATGAATGAGTACTACTATGGCACAGGTGTCAAACTCACCATGTCACGTTGCTGTCACGTGACATTTTGCGATGTTTTCCCCTTCACGGAGCTGGGGTGGACATGGCCTGCACATGGCACATCCGGCCCCGGGCCACCAGTTTGACATCCCTGTGCAATGGCAAAGTTGCGGTACTATGATGTCATCAGAGGGGAGACTAGGATTTTGAGTCATTCCTTCCCACTCCATGTACACATATCTCTTTTGGCATGATGATGCACTAAAGAACATATTTCTTTGAAAAAAAACCCTACTTATTTTCTAGAAATGAAGTTGTGTACTTTAGGTTCATTAATCACTTTCTCACAGTGAATGCAATCCACTCCGCTGCTGATACTCTTCATAAAATTTCTGCAGGGAATCTGGGATTCTAGGAGTCACAATGACCAAAGCTTGTTGAAAATGTTCCTTCATGATATATTTGGCCTCAATATTTTCTTGAAGTGCAAGGAGAGCAGCTTCTCTACAAACTGCAGTTATCTGAAAAAGAAAAGCACCAATTACTTTTTTAAAAGAACTTTGTTGGAATAATTTGCTGAGAATTAAAGGCAGGAAAGTCACAAATGCAACAGAAGGCCATCTTTTGGCCTACTTTTGTTGAACAACAGTAGAAAGAGTCCAGCTGCAATAATATTCAACAAATGATTAGAACAACAATGCACTCTGGTATACGAGCTCCATATACCATAACTTTTATGTATCCAAAATAAACATATGTCAATATTCAGTTAAAAAGCTGAGCAGCACACAATCCTAAATGTTCAAGAAATTAGTGAAAAATGAAACTAACCCACTTTGTAATAGTGAGTTTCTTGTTTAAAATCTACCTGTGTAACACTCTTACACTCCAAGGCAATGTGGTTGGTTAACAAATAAGAAATATAACTAACTAACTAAACAAAGAGACAAATAATTAAAATTCAAAGAATAAAAAAATAGGGAGAAAAGGCTAGAATCTTCAAGGTGACTTTAGAAGTTCAGGAAGCAGCCTCATTAAACCTTCTTTCCAAAGGTACATTACTGCTGTGAAAAGCATTGGTGGAATGAGTGACCATTATTTCAGTGTAGGAGAGAAAACAGTGATTGATACTGACTGCACCCTTATGGGCAGAAAAGAAAATGCCAGCTGAAATGCATCTGTGTCAGCCATTCAGTGTTTGTTCCTTGTTTGTCAACTTGCTGAAAGGAGTTATACTGCTTACTCCAGACTAACGGCTGCCAAAATCATTTAGGAGCTTTCTAGGAGATTTAGCAAGTGTTTAGTAAAGGCTTCTGAAAAGGGGAAAATGTGGATGTCTTTGTCACGTTACTACAATATTCTGTTAGTACAATATTCTGTTAATAATTTCTGTTAGTTCTGATCAGTGCTCTGATGCTGTGCATTTGAATTATTTACAGTCCACTGCAGATCATTGAGGGAAGGAAGGACAAAAATTACACACCGCTACCTTGTAGGTATCATTTTGTCAAATCAGGGAGGGAACCATTTCCACCTTAATTCTTATTTTTTAAAAGAAATACGATTTCTTGAAAAAAATACTGGTTTTCTGGTACATTTTCCCAATAGCTGATTTATCATTTGGCACATTCTGTGTCAGAACCATGTCTCTCAGATACATAGCATACAAACAACAATAGCAGCCTAATTCAAATGTTAAATTAAAACAAATCTTCTTATTGAAAACATTAATTAAATATAAATAAAATGGATCATTACAGATGCCATCTGAAATCAGATTTGTGAAGCTCTGCTAAAAATCCTATGGTAACTCCTCATTAGTTAACAATATCATTAAGGTATGGAAGAAAGAGCTTAAATGCAAATTTCAAGACAACATTCTAAAACAGTCACAAAGTAATGGGGCAGGAAGGAAGAATTAATATTTCAGTTTAAATTTAGTTAGTCATATCCGGTATGTAGTCACACATAATTAAAGAGTAAAATATTTTTCCTATATGCTCAAATCCCTAACCATATAAATCTAGGTCAATTGATAATACCTGTATCACTACCACATGTGATTGCCATGTAATCTGTCTTAAAAATGAACACAATCGTTTGTAAATTGGATGGATTTTTAATAGTGAATTTTTAATGTTTTATAGTCATTGGAGTTGGGCAGGTCATTTGATTGAACTATGTAATATCATGTATAAATATTTTGCTCAATAACAGGGAACTTGAAAACACATGACATAATCTGTATTCCTGAAATAAAAGTATGCCCCTTGTTATGAAGCTCTATCTTTTTGGTGCAATGTTGAACTCTGCCTATAAACTTATAAAGAAAAACTTTTTTTTTCAAACAATACTTTGTAGAAAACAAAACAATATGTTTTTACAAATTTATTTTAAATTACAAACTGAAAATTAAATAAACGGCAATCTTATTATGAATTCTCACACATAATTTGTGGTTCTTCCTTCAACCATAGGTATTTTACTCATATCCAGAATATTTGAAAGGATTTTTTGCCGCAACACAATTGTCATGAGTATACAACAAAGGTGTCAGAAACACCAATAAGAAGTTTACTTAGGCCTAGGAGACTTCCTACCAATTTTGACTTCTTATTAATTTTAACCACTCA
>JANHFL010002981.1:66813-76988 GCA_032468155.1 Oxyrhabdium leporinum | reverse complement strand
TGCTTATAAGCTGTAAACCGCCCTGAGTCTTCGGAATGGGGCGGTATATAAATGTAAAAATAAATAAAAAATAAAATCTGTGCTGAACCAACTTATATGGAACCAGTGCCTACATTTAACCACTGCAGTCCCAACTGATTTAGAATACACCAAAACAGAATAGGCTTATTTAAGGCTAATAACTGGGGCATCATTCCGAATAAATCTTTATTGAGTTCATAAGTCTAGGGGGAAAATATGTTACTTTTTATTTAATTTTATGGCAACTAGAACACTACTATCATCTACATTCCTGTAAGATCAGTAAGAAGATCCCTGAAACTTATACAAGTTAAAACAAATGCAATATTTTGTGTTTGTGTGTCTGTGTCTGTGTCTGTGTGCATGATACTAGATCAGATAAACTGCCATTAAAAATAAAAAGAATTAAGAGGCTGGGAAGTTAGCGGAAACCATCATAAAGTAGCTTAAATTAAGTGAAAATTAAATGAAAAGAATATCTACCAGTAGAATAAATACTTGCATATGCATGCCTCCATTGTGGCTAAGTAACAATTTCAAAGCAGAGGCCCTAGGATAGTGATCAAACAGATTAAATAGTTTCAGCTTGGCAAATATCTAGGATTTATTTAAATATCCATTTATATTTATTGTATCTGGTTTAAGTATATTATTTCTTAAGTTTTATACTGTTATAGACTCATATATATAGAAGATATGTTTTAAGATTGATTTGAATGTGGAAAAGTGTGCTATGCAGTAAATGTCAGTGAGATGAACTCATTACATTTTCAGGACTATATGGACAACTGGGTATGTAAAAGTGGAAAAAGTCTCCTGAGTGATTATTTTAGTCATATAGTAACAAGGTATTTAGCAGTCATCAGTCATCATGCCAATATTTTACTGTTTTTGTTGCAAAGCAGATAGTTTTCTTAAAACTAAGCTTTGCTTTCTGAAAATAAAACATTTCTATTTAAGAAGCATGTGCCATCTGTTTTTACTTTAAAAGTTAAACATATCAGCTATATTTTAAAGATATCTAACACTTAATTTGTGAAAGCCTAGAGTGAATCAATATTAATATTTTTTCATTTTATTAAAGTAATAATAAACCTATTATTAACGAGGCTAAACCAACTGGACATATATAATCAAACAAAGATAAACATTAGCAAATGAAATGTCATTTGGAGAACAAAGTTAATAATAATATAACATATACCAGGTGTTTCCTTCCATATAGAAGATTACTTAAGAAAATGGCAAGGAAAACCTAGCCCTTCTTCCTCTTGTTATTTTCCATTTAGCATACATTTCCTCTCCATCCATCATTATATGTTTAGGAAGTGTGAATGGCCATTGTTGTTGTCATACATTAGTGTAGTGTTCCATCTCTGATCAGTGCAAATTGTTTAATTTTCCATTTCCTTTAATGCCCTATTTCACTGCCCATTCATATAATAAATAAATAAGTGAAGAATAATTCAGAATTTTTTGGGCTCATTGGAAATATCTATGCAGTCATTTCTACCTATAATAAAAGTAATTCACACCCACATGATTTTGACACCTGACATTTAGGATATATCTAAATGATCACTGGGTGACCTTGGGTCAGACACACTCTTTTAACCCTGGTAAGGAGACAATGGCAAACCACTTCCAAAAAAACTTGCCAGGAAAACTGCAGGGACTAATCCGGGCAGTTGCCAGAAGTCAACATTGACTCAAAGGCATTTTTTAAAAATTACAGCATTTGTGATCAGATATGCAGATGTGTCACATTTTTTTCTAGAAGTAAACAGCAACTGGAGAAAATGTATATGAAATAAGATTAGGGTGATGGTGCTGAGAAAATATTTTTTTATAAAATCATTGCCTCCTTCCACATGCCCAACATCTCATTTTATCTAAGTTTCCTGAATTCGATACTTTTTAAATTGTTGATAAGTTTAAGGAAAAAGGATTTAAAATGGAAGAAAAAATGTAAGAATGTCAAAACCTTAACCAACTTGACTCTAATAGCAGCTTCATTTTAAAGATACAAATTATATCATCCTATTTCTGCTAACTTATCTAATTTGGTCCTGTGATCAATTCAAACTTTAACCTATAATAAATGCACACACCAATTAGTTATGTAACAATTGATCATTAACTAGATATGAATTCTAGCATTTCATATTTACTTAAGTTTGAATGTTAAAATAGTTGCACAAAACCTAGGAGTTAAACTATGAATATTATGGTATCTGATTCTATAGATATAAAAAATAATACATATTTTTCCTTTGTAATAAGTTTAAGGCATGCACTTTGAAAAATAAAGTCAACTACGCAATTCCATTAAATGCTGCATTCTGCTACTTGTATGTTTTTATATGCAGAATTGACCGCAAAAATAGAGTAAAAATAAAACTTTCTGACATTGCAAATGAAAGAATCAGGAGCAAAATAAGATGAGTAAAATATAGATTAATTCTAATTCTAATGACATAAGAAGGATTAATTGAAGATTCCAAGCATTTGTTCTCTGCCCATAACCAATCTCTAAAGTGCATAAGGTATAGGATTGCTAGTGAGCAGTATACTGAAGTAGTTCCTTATAACTAATTGGCGTTTAAAGATTTTTACTTAACTTAGAATCCAACATCAACGGAAACAAGAAGTAACAGTTTACAGCAATATTTGGTTTTTCACTGTATGGTTCTTTTACTCTAATTTTCATGTTCTATATTTACATGTTTATTAATAGCCATTTTTTACTGTTCATGGAGAAAATGTACAGGTATGATGAGACATTTCAGGCTTTTAGATGAATGCACAATTCATCTAAGGATCTCTCCTATGTTCATGATCTTCCAGAAGCAGATAAAAAGGTAGTTCAACCACATCATGCAGTGATTTCATATAATCATTATTCTGTAACATTCATATAAAAGAGTGTTATATTTCCTGACTTATGCTGCATAGGAAGTTTGCTAATAGCATACAAATTCTTATATATTTGATGCATGAAAGCAGAGATATCATATGCAGAAACCTCTACACTGATTAAAATTGCTATGAATATGAATAACAAAGTGAATACCAGATATTATTGCAAGCCCAGAAGGATTAAAGATATATTATAAGGAACAACAGATTGCTTTCAAAGTCTGGTGAATTATAAAGGAAAAAGGATGTTTTATGTGATTTTCTGTTTATGGTTTCAAAAGTCACAATTCATAACTGACAAAGATGAATAAATGCTACTGAATATTGCACTAATAATGCACACTTGTCTGTTATCATAGCTCTAATATTAGGGTGTGCACATTTGTCTTTGCTATCAAATGTTATCAGGTCACTCAAGGAACCCATTTTCTGTACAGATAGTACCTGTAAGAAACAACTCCAAATTATCTTCTTAACATTGGTAAGGTAACTTCATTCACTATGGATATTCATAACATAGATGCTGATCATCTGAAAATACTAAAAAATAGTTGGCAAACTTTAGGTTTTGTCTTCAAATCAGAAGCAAACAGGACGAGGAAAGTCTCAGAATGCTTTGTATTATTAAAATATTTGAGGAATGAAATGTTAAACCTGTGTTATTTAAATACAAGTGTCAAGGACAATGAGGTAATATTGTACCTCACATTGTCAATCAACAAAGTGAACCTGATTTGAAAAATCAGATACCTGAAACAAAAATTACAACTTTGCAAAATAACACATCTATTTTACTAAAGAAAATAAAGTAAAAGTCAGTGGTTATCATATCATTGGTTTACTTCATCTAGAATTATGACGTTCTGAAAAATATAAGTATTTTCTCATCAAAATTTTATAAGGGAGCATCCTTACTTGTGCTTTGACAGGTATGTATGTATGAGCAGACATATTAATTTCAGATAGAATTGACAATATAGCTTTATAAAGTGAAATACAGGTAGTCCTCGATTATGACCGGTCACTTAATGACCCTGCAAAGTTATATAAGATCCAATGTGATGGAATGTGCAGCTGGAATAGGAAGGGGGAATTCTAGCAAGAGTATCATGATTTCCCACAGAGGAGGCACTGCATTTCAGACAGAAGCCCAAAATAAATGGAATGGAATTTGGGAGGGAGAGTTTTAGGGAAGCCATCCTAGAATCTCTCAGGGTATATCTATTAGATTAGAAGGTTACAAGTAGTCCTTGATTTACAATCACAATTGAGCCCCAAATTTCTGTTCCTAAGCGAGACAGTTAAGTGAGTTTAGTCCCATTTTGTGACATTTCTTGCCACAGTTGTTAAGTGAATCACTGCAGTTTTAAGACAGTAAGACGGTTGGTAAGTGAATCTAGCTTCCCCATTGACTTTGCTTATCAGAAGTTGCAAAAGGTGATCACATGACCCTGGGACACTGCAACCGTCATAAGTATGAAGCATTTGAATTTTGATCATGTAACCATGGGGATGATACAACTGTCGTAAGTGTGAAAAGCGGTCATAAGTCACTTTTTTCAGTGCCCTTGTAACTTCAAACATTCACTAAATGAATGGGGGACTACCAATACAGCTTAAATCAGGTGAGATTTTGTCTCTCAGGGATAAGCAAATAAAGCCCTGGACTTATTTGGAGTTCACTGTGTCATCTTCAGTCTTGGACCTGGCACCAAAACTTATGACCATTTTCAGAATCATGATGGCTGCATACACTCCTATGGTCATGTGTTCACATTTTGGGCACTCGGATCACTTTACCTCTACAATTTACAGAATTGATGATTTTGGCCAAAATGACACTATCAAAAATTTCTACATATAAATGGTAGAATGCAAATAAAAAACAAATGACATTCAAAATACATCAATATACTCAGTAAGACCCTTGAAATCATTCAACATTGATTAAAATCTTTCTGGATATCCTATTTTTTTATAGTCTCCAGATTTTTACTTCTATCTTTGTTGTATTTAAATATGATGTCATCTGACATCAGTTTCAATTAACTGGCACAGAACTAGAAATGCAAGTAGGGCAGCACAATGTGTTCCTGACTAGGATTGTTTGGAATAAACTTCCCATCAAAATATGTCTTCAGGTAGCTATAATTTAAATATACCTAATGCCAAGTAATTTAAAACTCAGTAGAATATGTATGTTGGCATTCAAGTAACACTTTTTATGGGTAAACATTTTAATGGGAAGTGACAAATAATAATTCCAATGTCCCAGATTATTAAATTAGATTGCAAAAACAGAAGCAATAGAAATGCCACTTCAATGACATTGAATTATTCAGCTAATATCTATTTTCACCTAGGTTCAAATCAAAACTAAAATAAAATATGAACAATAAAATGTATTGAAAAAATATAAGAACCAGCACATTATTAAATGATTTTTACTGTTCCAGTGGTGCTGAGTGGTACTCAATCATATTCTTCCCAATCTTTCTAAAACTGATTTTGTTGTTTTTCTGGGCACCCTCTTTTTGCAAGCAAAAAGGTTTAGCTAAACCAGATTTGTATGGTGCAGGATTCCACACAGCAATATGCCATTTTAACATATTATAAATCACCAACAATTTAAGATACATGTAATTGGAGATAAGCTGTGCAGTTGTAAACTGTGCAATCAGTAACTTTTGTAAATTTAAGAAGAAACACTGATGGAATCAGGCTGAGTTTATTTGCTACATATGCAGGCTTTGTTGAAATTAATACTTTACATTTTATTTTGGTATCCGATAACTACAATTCTAATGTCTGATTCGTTTTGTTATCCAGTAACTAAAATTCTAATGCTGATTGTTTATGAAGATTACAATGATGATAATAATAATTATAGTAATCTTCTTCAATAAATTTGTAACCAAATGGATGAATCACAGAACAAACCAGCCCAGAGTTCTCACTCAAAGCACAAATGACCAATTTTTATCCTACTAATGCTAGGAAACATGGTAGAAAGAGAAGAACACTACAAGTAGTAGATGGATTGACTCAGTTTCAGTGGCAACGAGCACACTGTTGGAAGAACTAAAAGTTGAAATTATGGATAATTATTCAAATTATGAATGAATCCTCAAGGAGAAATCCTAACTATGTGGTCATATGGTCCAACAACAATTTTGATACAGAATCAAAATCAATATATTTTGATTACAATGGTGTATGTTTTATTATAGTATAATTTGATTAACTACTACAATTAATTTGTAAGAACAGGTTTGCTTAGAGCATATTTTTAAAACTAACCTGAAGAAACAAAACAATTTCAGTTCCCCAAAAGACTTTCTATTTCCTTCCAGAATTAAATTCCTAACTGCTTGTAAAAAGCAATATGTTTTTTTTTCTTTACCACAAACCATTGCCAAGAAGAGAACAATAAAGAGGCATGGCCTTAGGGAAGGCTGCAACAATGAAACAAACAAATGTTAAATAGTTATATTCGTGTAGTTACTTACCAAGCACATCTAAATTATATTAAAGTAACCAAAATATCTTTACAATCCCCAAGGCATGTCACAATTTTGGAATACCCCTAATGTTTGAAAATTGAAAATTGAAAAATTTGATACGCACTATGTAGAAGGGGAAAAGTGATGGGAAGCACAGCTGAGTAGCAGAAAGCTACTTTCTTTTTTTTGTAGGTGGTAAGTGACAGTATGCAGTTGACTCTCCCACGTACTTTATATGTAATTTATATGTACAAACGCATGCATACATTGACCAGCACAAGATGGTGAAAAAAATATCAATTTCTATTTCCTGTCCTTGCTCTACATACAACATTAAAAATGAAAACGAGGCATATTAAAGAAACAAGAAAGATATAAAAATGTATATGGAAATATTTATATGTGCACATCTGTTTCTATGTCTGTATTTACACATGTGCATGTCATCTGGATGGAAAATATTGACTTCATCAACATTATGGGGAAAAAAGTATAATATTTCCAGGAGATACTTAGATAAAATATTAGTGTGCCATCATTTGCTATGGAAGTAGAAAACTATAAATTCAAAATAAGTTTCCAAGACAGCTTGATTATATCTGTTCATTTCAATGACATCTTTGACTTTTGGATATGTGAAGTGAATTTGACGCTTTTCATTGTAAGCCACCCAGTGGCTCTGGATAATCAGATGGCTACCATATAAATTTAATAAACATAAATAAGTAACAAATTTGCATTTAGGGGACCACTCAGGAGTCACTTTGTAAGTCAACAATCAAAGCTGAAGAAAATTATTTCTTTTTGGCTAATCTATAACCTATTCATCTTTATTGGTTATTTATTTATTTATTTATTAAATGTATACACTGCCAATCTCACCTAAATGACTGTGGTGATCACACTGAACTGCATTTCTGTAAACATTTTTATGTCAATTTTTGGCATTCTCTTACCTTCTACTTTAGTCAACATGCTTCTATAGTGTTAATAAAAAAAGAATTAGGACACATAATATTCACTCTTTACATTATTGATCAGCAAGCATTCTTCCATTATGAAAGCATGTTAAAAAATTTAGCATGTAAAAACTCTTTTAAAAGGAGAGATGCTTATAAATTTCAGTCATACACGGTTATTTAATATGGAAAGTGTTTTTAATTTTATGCTCATGTACCTATACAAGCATTTTTTCCTCAATCTGCACTATACTTAAATGGCTTACTATTTTTAATTATCAAAGCTGTTGTTGATGGAAATGAATTCCACTTATGAAATTTGAAAAAAGGAAACACTGTATTGATGAATAGGAAATAATTTTAAAATATTTATTCTGGAATATTCAGGAAAGTAAAAACATCTTAATTTCTTTGAAGGTCTATTGATATATAATAACTTGTATCCATTCTAAAAAATGCAAAATAATTTGTAACAGCATTATATCTCAAGCATTTACTATAGTGAGCAGCTAATGAGATACAACATTCCACAAGCTAGGCAAGAGCATAGATTATTTTTCTCCCAACATGCTAGAAATCTTGGAAAATAGTAATGGCAAATGGATTATCCTTTTAATGAGAAAAGAACAGTAATCTTGACCCCATCCTGATACAAACTAAGTCCAGTGCCACCTTGTGATAACCTATATAATGACACTTGTTGAAATGTTTAATCATGGATCAAGCAAATCAGTCAATTAAGCAGAAATCTAAATATTCCTAATTCAACTGGAAACAGTACAAATAATGTTAAGGAGACTTTGGGGTACTTTCTGCATTTTCCGGCAATAACCTTCCCTTAATAGGACAGTGTTTAAAGTTTCTGTTAAGTATTTACAAATACATAATCAGAACATAATCAAAGTTACAATTTTTCTTTTATCTTTGTTTTTATAAGCATCCTTTTCTATTATTGTCTGGCTATAAATGTGATAATTCTCATACTAAATTGTGCTGATTATAAAATACCCATAGTTCTTTTATTTACTAGAGCTTTAGTTGCTTTTACTTAGCTTACTAGATATTTTCCAAGTCAGGACACATAATTGTTCCATACACTGGATTGGAAATGCTGATTTGTCTTCTCATTAGCAGTTGTGGCAGTTTATACGTAATATCTGTCACACATAATTTTGAAAGACAATTTGTGGATATATTTTTCTCAGCTTTCTTCTAGGCATGCAGTATGCTTCACTACTAGCTTAAAAGCAGGGTAAGATTAATACAGAAAAAATATGGCACATGTTCAGAGTGATTAGACTTCTGCCAAAATTGGTCACATTTTCAGCTGGTATGCCAAAATTAATTTGCAACAGCCAAAAATCAAGAAAAGAGAAAATCAGTGCTGTGCTCCTGCTTACATGAAATCTGAAGCACTGCTTCTGAATTATTTTCAAAGTATGCATAGCCCTACTGCACATCTTTTTAAAAATAATAAAACTGCCAATATTCTTTTATTAAAATCATTAATACTGTTCTTGATAATTTTAGTCAGATACTTTTAAAATTTAGGAAAATTGGAATTGTGGTACCACTTGGTTACATTCCTAGTACGCAAGAGTGAAAGTGGTGCAACTTGAGTGAAGATATGTCAGTACATTGTTTTGCATGCTCTATGTCACCCATATGAATTTACCTAACAAAGAAGAAAAAATTTACACCTGGTCCTCTAGATGTACATATATATCTGATAGATTTACGGGCTTTTCTCACATTTAAGGTTTGGGGCAAGGGATGGAAATGGAAGGGTAAACTGACTATATATCATTTCACCGAATCATTTAACACAAGATATAATATTTAACACAAAGCTGGGAGCCTTCTCAGAATGCTTTTAATATTAATTTCTTCAATATGAATGTTATAATTAATCCCAAGATTATAAAGAATCAGATACTAAGATGATTTTTTTTATTTCTGAAAAATAAACAATAAATTTATTTTATACATGAGATCTAAGGTAAAGTTGGCAGCCAGTTTGGTGTAGTGGTTAAGGCACCAAGTTTTAGTCTTGCCTTAGGCACAAAGCCAGTGGGTGACCTTGAGCCAGTCACTCTTTCTCAGCCCTAGGAAGGTGGCAATTCTGAAATATTGCCAAGAAAAGTGCAGAGATACGTCCAGACAGTTGACAGTCAACAGTGATTTGAAGGCACACAAAAACAGTTTAATCTACTGTATGTACCTATCTTTCAAAAAGATTTGATTATGCCAAGAAATGTTTCATCTATGCTCACTCTTTTATTGCTGCAGTTATTATTGCTGTTGTTGTTGCTACATTATTCTTTCTGAATAAGAGTGTTTCCAATAACAACAATAGCAATACAACATCTATCAGGATTCATATAATTTTATTTTCTAATTATATAAGACAGATGAATTTGTAATGACTACAGAGAAAACCAGGAGCAGCAGTAGCAAGGAAAAAAATAAACCATTCCATATTCTATCGGTAAATTTGAGATAGTATTTTATTTATTTATTTATTCATCAAATATTTAAAGCCACCTATGTTACAAATGTAACCTGGTGTTCTTCAGACTTCAATTCACATAATTCTATGTAAACACAGCCTTTGACCAGTGTGCAGGAAGCATGAAAACAGAGGATGTCAATTTGATGAACACTATCAAAATTCACAGGGTTCCCCCCCCCTCTTCTGTCATATTTACGGCGATAAACAAAAATGCTCCCTTAAAGTTATCCGTTCAACAATAATAGAGCCAAGCATGTTGGG
>JANHFL010002981.1:0-46626 GCA_032468155.1 Oxyrhabdium leporinum | reverse complement strand
GAAGCCTAGCAGTTGCCAAGTAGATTTTTGTACATTAGCTTATGTCCAAAAATAAACGAAATTGGAATCAAACTTTCTAACCTTAGATAATACCATTATGACATATGATTAAACACATATGATTGTTATGGACATGTATCATTAAAAAGCCCTGAGCTAATTAATATCATAGCATAATTTAAGTTTCAAGGTAAAACTTCAAAAGGAATTATAATAATTTTAATGCTTCTCATCTGGCATCATGCCTTCTGCAATTTCACAGAAGAAAAACAAACGGTTCTAACAACTTGCAGTACTTTCATGCTATTGGCTCAGCAAAACCCAACCCCATTCCTTTAGTAGGTAGAGGAAGACTGCACTGAAAGCCTTTTGCAAAATATTTAGTTTTGTCACTGAAATTCAATCCTTCATGAAATCAATTTTTAATCCTTTTTAAAAAAGAACTGAAGATTACATATACAACAGTAGAATAGCCACACTAAAGAAATACGATTTGTCTCTTTTTTTTCTTCATCCCTATGGAAAGACACCACGAATCTCTCTCTTTGGTATAGAGAACAATAACAATTAACTAAATGTTGAGAAATTCAGAACTATAATCCGTTTAATTTACTGTATACAGAGTAGCGTTCAGTGAGCATACCCACTGAATAGAGCTGTAAATTAAAAATAATCTAAGGGGAATAAAGATTTCTGCTTTACTCCAAATGCAAGAAAATAACAGATGATATGACTATTAAAAGTTACGAGCCATGATACACAAAATTTAGTGAAAGCATACTTCTGAGAACCTAGTAAATGCTTTTGGAGCAAAATGCTAATATGAACTAAGGTTTGTCGTAATCAGCTATAATGATTTCCTCTATCTACCATCATTTTCATTCCTAGAATCAATTTTTAGAGAAAAAATATTAAAATATTTCTAAAATAGAATATACAAACACTGAAGACACACGCCATATTACATCTGTTTTCCAAGTCTTGACAAAATTCCATTTTTTCTAAGTTTATTATTTTTCTTCTTATACAATTAAAAACTTTGGTCACCTCTCCCATTCTTACATACTAAGCAACAAGAATTCTCAGGTGCCTGGAAGCCACAAAAGTCTGGCAACGTATTTGGCTCTGTTTTAAATATTATGCTGATTATACAAAGTGCAGAGAACAAGTTCTACTTTGTAAATACAATTAACAACTGTTAAATACATACCATTGACACTCGTGTATTATTTTAAGAATGTATTCTTTAGATTTTAGGGGTATTCTTAATGGATTCTTACAGCCCATTTACTAAATGAGGGAATCTTCTTCCCATCTTCACATGTAACATGTGTAATAGTTTGTAAATGACTGTGAAATGTAAAAATCCACTTTTAGGCTTAAAACAATAGTTTAAAGATATAAACATCCTTATTTTCAGAAGGTGTCCTTTTTAACTATGCACAGTGTACCACACACCACTAAATAGATAAAGCCTAAGATATAATAAAGCAATAGCAGAGTTATACAATTATATTGTTGGAAAAATTATTTGGGTTATAGAATCCACCAAAACAGACATAATCATACATTAAAAAGAAACCCCAACATTCACATTTAGCTGTTATGAAGGAATTCCAGATATAATTATGTATCAAAATCAGTTTATAATGAGATCAAAGTCTAAATAATTTTGTCTTTTCTTTTTATCTGTAATGAGTAACAGGCTTCAAGCCGCTATTCTTGGGAAGAAAGGATGATTTCCACCTATCCCTTCTTTGGTTTGAGATTGCTTGCCTTATAAATTTGCATGAACTATTTTACACAGAAATCCAAAAAAGGGTTGTTAAGTGCTCCAGATATCTCAGGGTGGGGAAGGCTATGGGGGGCCTAGTAATACTTCATGCTTCCCCCCTCCCATCCTGCTGTGCTGGACTCACTTGCCTTGGAAAGATCTGTCTTCTCTCTGCCGCGGTTTCTTTGCCTTTGAGGGAGAGGAGAGCAGGACGATTTCGCTCCCACCGTCTGGTCAGCTTCCAAATACTTTTTGTGCCAAGAGTGAAATGTTTTGGGGGGCTTGATTTCGTGTGACTTCAGGCACCCATCTGCTTTTGCAGAGAATGGGCTCCTGAAGTCACATGAGATCCCGTTCGGAACATTTCACTTCCGGCATGAAAAGCATTTGCAAAACGACCAAACGTTGGGAGTGAAATTGACCTGCTCTCCTCTCCTTCAAAGGCAAAGAAATTGCGGCAGAGAGGAGATATATTTTTGCAAGGCAAATGAGTCCAGTGCAGCCAGATGGGAGGGGGAGAAGCAGTTGTGGGGAGAGGGAGGGAATAGGGTGAATGTTGCAGTGCCGCTGCATCCAAGGGCGAACGACTGCTGTGGTGCTGCAACATTTGTAATTTTGGGACTTCATTGTAAACACTTGGGAGGGCATTTTACGTAACTTCAAACGGTCACTAAGTGAACTGTCGTAACTGGAGTATTACCTGTAATAATAATGAATCATGTCCTTCTTTCATACAGTGAAATTGACAGATTCTATTTATCAATGAGCATAGGTTGACATTAATGTTGCAAGTACACCAGATGCTTGAAGGAAAAAAAGGGCATTGGAAAACTACCTGAAGGATAGTAGTAAAGATGTACTAAGCTAGTGCACTATTAAAGTTTATTAAAAATCAGAAAAACCAAACAGATCTACAAAAAAAAAGACTAAATGAAGAAAAGGAAAGGAAAAGGAACGTGCCAAGTCAAAGTATTACATGGCCAGTATACATACACATACACATACACACACACACACAAAAGCAGGCAAAACAAGTAACAACAAGAACTGGCAGTGGCTAAGAGTAGGACAATTGAAGAAAGAGACAGATGTGCTAATTCTGACTGCAGAAATGAAGACCAAGCCTTAAGAACAAATGCATACAAAGCCAGAATTGAAAAGACAGCAATAAACAGCAAGTGGCATCTATGTAAGGAAGCTGAAGAAATACTAGGACAACCTAGTTAGCTGATGCTAAGAAGAAGAAGATTGTGCAGGCTGACTAGAAACAATAGCATGATAAAGTAGCAACAATGATGCATGGCAATATTTGCAAGAAATACCATTTACCTGCAAGGAACTGCTGGTATCATCATAAAGTGGTAAAAATGAAGAAGCTAAAGTACTCTAGGGTTTTCGAATTCAAACACAAAAGCACCTGCCACCTAACACCCTAGATTTAACAATAATTGATGGAAAAAACAAAAACAAAAAATGTCTGGATTGTGAAATAGAAAAGAATTGAAAAAAATATAAAATATTAAGACCTGCAAATTAAAATAAAAAACTGTGGACAAAGAAGGCAAATGTAGTATCAATAGTAATGGTAAAGTCCCAAGACATCTGAAGCACCATTTGAACACCATTGGCATTGACAAAGTCAATCAATTGCAAAAGGTAGCTTTACTTGAGACAGCTTACATCCTGCAGTAGCTTTTGACACCATGAAATAACATGTCTATTCCAGGTCCTTGGGGCGGACTTGATAGGTAGATTAAAATGCCAAATCCAGTCTAAACATCTAGCTGACTGTACAAGCAACCATAATTATTATTTTGATGTACCTTAAAATTTGTTTAAATATTTTTGTAGACACATCACTGACTCAAATTTAGTCTGCTATATCCCAAGTTATTTTTGGCTACTATCAAATAGGAATCCTTGATCCTAATCATGGGCATTTGATTTCTCCTTCCTATGTGAAGAACGTCATTATCTTTATTTCACTTTTTTAACCTAGCTTTGCCATCCAATGTTGTGTCCTCTGGATGTGAATTGTAATATAGGGCTTGTTGTCCCACTTTAAATTCCAGACTGAAGAGGAAAGGAAGAGAGGTTAAGGTAGATGGAACAGTAGATTTCAGAGAAGCTCAGAATCCTAGCCTAAGAAATTTTTCTGTCAAAATTAACAAATTTATGAACAAATATTTATTGTAAAAGTAAGGTAAAGATTATCAGCCTATATTTTATAATGTAAATTATTCCAAGTTGTTTTGCTGTAAGAACTGGGATAATATTAAAGGTACATGTTCATAACTTTTTAAAGATAATAACAAAAAGTTACTTCTTTGTTCAAACACACAAAAATTGGCTGTGGTTTTTATACATTCCTATGTTCCATCAAATCATATTGTCTTAGGTATATGCAGTACCGATACAAAATCAAAAATACTAATTAATTTCAAAATGAGAAAAAGGTTTGGTAGTGACAATAAAACCTATAGTGATTACTTATTGATTACTGTGGATTATTGTGATTACATGCTGAAGAATAAAATAGAAAAAGAAAAGACACCCAAAACAGTTAGGAAGTATGACAAAGCAAAGCAAAAAGGTGAAACGGAAAGAAAATAGCTGAAAAGGGTTCAGAATATTGACAATGTGGCCAGACAGTTCTAAGAAGTGTGACATCTTGGCATTAAAAAACAAAATAAGTGAATACTAGGAAACTCCAGTGTACAGAAAATACATAAACATATAAAAATATACAGGACAGCTGTATAAATAAAAGGATTACTTTGTATACAGTTCCTTAAAATAAACCAAATAATTTGTGAATTATCGTGATTATTGTACCTTCCTACAGAAAGCAAAATTAAAGTACAAAATAGCTCTTCATAACTTCATGGCAGTCAGATAGAATCACAGAACTGGAAGCAACTTTAGAGGGCTTATGGTCTAACCCTCCTGCCCAGGACAGCAATAATCAGACTATCCCAGACAAATGACTGCCCAATATTTGTTTGAAAACCCTCAGTAATGGAGAAGCCACAATTCCAGGTATTAGGTTTCACTGCTTAGTTCTCATAGTCAGAAAATTTCTCCTTACTTTCATTGGATCTTACTTTGGATCTTTTTCTATAAGGAGTTTTCAGTAAGAGGTATATCCACATTTATAATTCTAAATTAAACAGTGTTCTGTGTTCCTGATACTTAAAATTTTTAATTTCTACCATGGTCAATGGCAACTATGAGCAGATTGCAGTCTAACAGCATCTGAGAGGCCTTATATTACCAGCAAGGAGGTTTTTTTAATCATTAATACAGTAATCAAGAAAATATTCAGATGCAAAAAAGGACATAGCATGTTTCTGCATATCCAGTAGCATTTATCTGAATTCAGCATACCTGTTCCTTTCTACAAAAAAGAGTTGCATCATGTAATATTTCCCTAATCATTATATAATAACCTAATTAACTGCAGCACTGCAGCACTGTTACATATGCCCTAAATTATCTTCCAACAATACAATCACATGAAACAAATACATCATATCCTAGATAAATATAGTTGGCTGAGAGAGTGAAGTGAATTACTAATACTTCCGGGTTTTAAAGAAGACAGCAACTGTATTCGGCTCACTTCCAGGTCAGACTGACTGTCGCCAGTAATACCGACAGGAAAACAAGCAAGATGATTTTGGGGGAGATGCATAGATAGACTGACAGAGCCAAGAAAAAAATAAACTAAAGTACTAGATTGGCCATAATCACTTTCCTGCCTTTTTAAAAAGTTTTTGTTCCAAAATATTCATTTTGTTTTCAACATTACCATGGATTTAGCAACTATATAAAGTTCCTAATGTTTGTTCTTGATAAAACAGAGGACTATTTAAAATGAATTTTTAAGCTAATTCTTACTCATTTACTCATTCATGTGTATTGATTACTACATTCTTTGATGATATTTTTTATTGAAGAAACCTATGCGGCAAAAGATAGAATGCTTCGTTTTATTCATTTATTTTATGAAAAACATGTTCTAAAACCTGTAGCTTTTAATGGAGGAATGGATCTTTTTATATTCTTGGTATAACAATTATCTTTTAGAACTTGGGACTTAGAGTTCAAATATTAAATATCCAGAGTTATTTTATATTTTGCATGGATAGAAAATAGTGTTCATACAGCATCAAATTTTATTCTGTAAAGCTATAAAATCTGCAAAATTATATTTTTTCCAAACATAATTTTTATTAAAAATTTTAATTAGAATAGTAAAAACTAATACAAACTAAATTTAGAAAGATAATTGAGTGGAAATAAAGAATAAAAAGTACAAGAAAAGAGAAAAAGAAAAATATACAAAAAAGTGACTTCCAACCTTTATCTCAATATATATAAACAGATTTAATAACTCTTCACTTTCCTGAGGTTAAACAAATAAGTCTTCATCCCAAACCTTATCTATAAGACCATAAAATATATTTTCAATTTTGATGTCAGAAAACCCCGATGAAGGGCTACCTGAACATTGCAACACAATGGATTATTTTAACCTTGATCAAAAAGACCAACTTTATACTACTTGCTTTTACTACTAACAGCCTTAATCTTTAATTCAATCAAATGTTCCAAAGCTTCTAATAGCTTTAAAATAGTTAATAAGCTATTTACGAAAGTAACTAGAAAGTGAGATTTGTGTACTGAATGTCCTTTATAAGGCTCTGCCAAGGTTGCAAGCAAAATGGCTGATCCTATTATCTCCCATGCCGTCCCTCAGTTTCTTTCTGAGGAATAGCTGTCCAGAGCACATGAGAGTAATCTCCAGTCTTCACCTTATCCAGAGACGTTCAAGGAACTGGTCTATTTACCAGTTCCTTGGTCTTTACCATGATTATTGACTCTACTTTTGCAGAACTACCTTCAGTTCACCATGTCTTTCTCAGAAGTTCGTATTTCATTTTGTAAATCTTGACATAGCTAATGGCAAAATCCTTTTATACTATCAGCTCTGTAATTAATTGCACTGCATTTATTAGCTAGTTGAAGTTGTATTACAATCTCCAGAGCAGAAATATATCATAGATTCTACTAAGGACCACTAGTTTTAATGAATGTATTACAAAACATAGAGTTGTACATAAAGAAATAAATAAGGTTTTTTTTCTGATTATGAAAAATCATAATGTTGAATATATTGTGAGTTGTTGCAATTCTTCATTCTTTGTATTGCTGGATTCTATCAAACTATGTCTTTAGTACTATCATAGAATCCAGGGCTAAAAGGGACTATGGTGCTCTTCTAGTCCAACCTTCTGCCAAAGGCAGAAGTCCTTATACCATCCTGAACAAATGGTTATCCAACCTTTTCTTGAAAACCTCCAGCAATAGGGCATCCACAACTCCATTCTCACAGAGGGAGGGAGGAAGGAAGGAAGGAATCTGGAAACTTGAGATAACAGTGGCAAGATTAAAATATTTTAAAAAGTAATCCCAATTTGAATAAATCATGAACAATGAATACAAAGATAATCCAAGTGGAAATAGCAAATTAAGATATAACAACGCTTAGGTATGGTTCATTAATTAATGTTTTAACATAATATCCAAGTAGCAAAAGCATTTTGGTAAGCTATTTTTTAAGCTTAACAGAGTTTATTAAAAATAGAATTTTGCTGGGGCTTGTTGGATTTCTATGTTGTTTTCAAATTGCAATGATCTTGTCAGTTTAAAGGCAAGTCATGTTCCCACATGAAATATTAATGTTCTCATTTTACATTGGTGGGCAAGTTTTATTCCAACAAGCTACAACATGCTGTCCTTGTTCTGCAAGAGCAATGCTTCATTTTAAGATCAAGATTTGAAAGCAAAAGAAAAATGCTTAAGGTGGTTTCTGTATTCATGGGACACCCTAAAGCTACTGACAACAGAAACTAGTTTCATTAACTTTTCAGTGTCACCAAAATCTCTGCTGAATGCACTGAAAAAACTTCATTCAGAACAGATGATCTTACTAACAACTTCATAGCAGTTGTATATAATCATTTCCTTGCTAAATATAAAAGGCAGGAGAAAATGACGAAGTAATTATTTTACTTTTTAATCACAGTGTATCCTAAATATTGTTCATTCCTAAGAATTATATAATTTGAAAAAGCTAAATCTTTAATCTCCACTTCCTTGGCAGCATTTCTCAGCCCATTCTAATCCATTCTAACAAACCATTACAAAGATTGAGTAATTAATGGGTAGTTTCTGCTGGGCAGCTAGAATACATTAGCAGAACCCCAAGTTTATCAAGATGCCAAAGTGCATCTTCACACAGATGTTTTCATAACTGATCACATTCAGGCACAGCTAATACTTATCATAAGGACCACAAGTTCTCCTCCTCCACTTGATAATGAAACTGTTGTAGGGTCTGAAAGTTGGCCAGGCAGATTTCTGGCAGGACTATATTCCAGTTATTCCTAGCTAAGTCTCAATAATACACTCCAGGTTTGTATATTTGTCTAACACCCTACCATGGATGGATTTACTCCATAAAGATCTGCTGTTTATCCAGAGTTGGATATTAAGGTGCCCAACAATTCTGGCATCTGAGGCCAGGACAGGGCCAACAAGCTTAGAAAAAGTGATCTGCACCAATGCAGAGGTCTCCTTTCTCTTATAAGAGCCTATACTGCCCTCCCCTGCTATACTGTTCTCTGGCAATCAGAGTATTAATTTCAATTCAATAAAAACCCCTAACTATACAGAAGTACCATAAATGCTTATAAAAGGAAATACATGCTAATCAAACTTTTAAGAACAAACAAGGGCTTCTCTTTAGTTTTCAGGTTCAGTTGAACATAGTTTAAGTGAATATTAGTCTTGAATAAAATTAGACGGCATTGGATATACCAGCCATTAAATACAATACAGGACATGACTAGAATATTACAATACAGGACATGACTAGAATATTACAAAGTAAACTGAATAAATCTAAAACTGTGCAAGAAAGAGAATGTATTAGATTTTAAAATGTAAATTTATTTACAGTAGATTTTTAAATATACCATACAACGATCAGAATTATCAGAGGCCAAAATAGAGGTGTATAAATGTTTATGCACTTGCATATACTGTATGTCTCAAAACCTATAGCACTGTTCTATAGGTTGTTTGTGTTTTCATCCAGTTGAAAACAGTTGAATCAGCTGTCAACTATTCAAACCTGAGAATTTAATTATGTATGACTCCAAACTACACAACAGGGAGCTTAATAACCTGGCCTAACAAATATCAAATATTGTCTGAAAAATATGAGCATAACTAACTCCATAATTGTATTCAGCTATTGGCTATAGTTCATATTTATTTCATACATTTGTTTGTTAAATTTATATTCCATTTTCCAAATGCTATCATCTTCACTGCAAAAACAAGGAGTTGGACTTCTGTATCTTTCTTCTCCAATCACTGGCTGTTTGGATTTTTATAGCTCCAATATAGTAGAAATGTGCATCTACATGAATCCAAAGTAGAAAAGTAGGACCTAGAAAGTGTGCATTCTCTATTGTGTTCTTCTCCTCCTCTAGAACAGTATTCCCCCCCTCCCCTGAGATAAGTATGGTACCATCTCTCCTATGCTCCTGGAAAGCTTTGAAAACCTGACTTTGATCCCAAGCCTGGAGTGGATGTTTATAATTTAAGATCTCTGCTTTGTTTTGTTGATAATGTTTGCTCAATATATTTTTATTTTAAGATTCTAATGATGCAATGTGATATTGAAGACAGAAAATCAATATCAGCAAATATGGAAGGTTTAATAAAGGCAGAAGGAGAGGAATGGAGCAATCTTATAATTCCTGACATCTCTAAGTGGCTGTTATGATCCATCATACCTTTTGTGATAGTGTCCCTCAAATGATATCAAAATTCCAATATAACATGACAATGCATTACATTTTTCTGTTCACTAATGCAGTGCCACATGATTACATAATATTTATGTGCTAATTAGACTATTCCATAAACTGAATGTTCCAAAGAAATCCACATGGAAATCTGCCATTAACTGTCTAATCCAAGTTCCTACCATTGAAGCAAAACAACTGGAGTATTTAAAATAATTGATCTTTTACAGCAGTATTATTTAAAAATGGTGTTTGAAGCAAAATAGTAATTATAAATCATATAATTAAATTGTGAAAAAAATGTAAGACAAATTTGAGATTACTACGTCTATTGCAATCATCTCAAAGCAACTTGTTGGAAAAAAACAAAAGCAGTGTAAGGATATTGCCCAAAGTGCCATAATGTATGGCACTAAATGGCTCAGTTCAGATGATAGCTCACTCACAACTTAAATCAATGGTAAGAGCTTTCAGGTTCCAGATGTGGCTGAACTACACAGGTAATCCTCAACGTACAATCATTCACTTAGTGATCATTTGAAGTTACAATGGCAGTAAAAAAAGTGATTTACATTCAGTCTTACGACTGTCACGGCATCCCCAAAGTCATTGTTAAGTGCAAGAAATCAGGAAATCCAGGCAGTTCAAATGAATATAAAGGTTTATGGCAAACTTAAGCTCTCTACAAGAATCTGAACTACTAACAGTAAAAGCAAATTGGCAGTAGATATGAGTCAATGGAATTCAAGGTGGGCTGAACTTAGATCTCTCTGTAGGCACAAAAAGACTTGAGACTGATAATACATTTGACTCCTCTGTCAGGTTCAGTCTGAAGATGAGCCAGAGATATTTTAAAAATGTACAAAAATGATTGTCTTATAAATGTCAATGTCCAAGAAAACAAATATTGAAAAAGAAGTCATGACTGCTGTGAGAAAATTATAAAAGATACAATGTAGATGGTAAACTAAAGGAATGTTAAAATAATTTGCATTTGGAATGGCGATGAGAAATATTTAGCATGCCCATAAATGTTGTATCCTTGCCTGATACTACAACAAGATTGTAAGCATGTACTTTGGTAGGCAAATAATTCCTGTCCGCCAGGAACTTAAATCAGTGTAAATAAATGTTAGATTTATTTATTTATACTTCTTATTTCTTAACTGCCCATCTCCCTCAGATATACAGATACATTATATAGTAAAGAGTTTGGATATAAAAAATAATGTATCATAATGAATTCATGGTAGTTAGGAAAAGTGAAATAACAAATTTCAAGTTATTCTTAAATACTGAAAAATTAGATTAAGTAAATTTGTGAAGCTTCCTAGGAATTCTATCAAAGTTAGGAAAATAGATGAAGAAAATTTTCAGATATGGAAATGCTGAAAGATAGGTAGAGAATAGTGTTTAATCTATTACAAGGAAGGAACATTTTGTTGAAAGGAATAAAAATCACTACGTGTAAGAATGAGTTTCTTCTCTCTATATTCAGACTGGGCAAAATGTGACTTAATAGTTTGAAAGAGATACTAGGCTCAATTCCTGCTGTATTCTTCTGAAAGAAGAAAAGTTTGAGGAACTACAATTTTCAACTTCAATACCAAAGGGCTGAAGGATTATAGAATACTTGACATATCATGGGAAATGTGAAGTTATTTTGGAAACAAACATAGGCAGGAAATATTTCATCCTTCCCGTCCTTATAATTCTGAGCAGTGTCCAAAACATGTCAAGTTTGATTTCCAGCAATCCTAGCACTATTTTTATATCCTTGCATAATAATCATTTCTTGAAATCAGACAGGATGTTATCAAGGTAACATGGCGACACGTATTTTGAGTTTATATTAGGTATTCAATACGACTGTCAGATAGCTTACCACTTCCTTACTCTTTAGACTATTAATTGCTTTTGCTCTAGAAGAAAGGCATAATTGGAACCTATAGGAATATCTTAAATTAAAAAGTCACCAGAGCTTTCATAGTGAAAAACTGATCATCACTGGGAATCATGGATGCTTTGTGTAGTACAGAATAATCAAGAAAATTGTACACTTGCTTTTCTTTGTTCTTAATTTAAAACAAGTTCTATTGCTAATATTTAATTTTAAAAGTAAACCCCCAAAATTGTAGCCAGTCTTGTTTATAGCTAAAAATACATGCATGGGAAATATAAGGAATGAGATTGCACAGAATCTAAATATAAATCAGAATAAACAGCTTTGCTTTTCATTATTAAAATTAAAATATTACATCAAAAATGCTTGAGTAGAGGAGAAATAACAGGAATTTCAGGTAAGAAATCAAATGGCATTGACCCCTAGAGAGGTAACATTAACTTAAACTATCAACCCTATCAAAGATATTGCATTCACTGATTTGAGCAAAAAGGGGGATCAGATACAGTATTATCTTATACACCAATAAATTTAATATCCAAAATCTTGGGATTGAATGTATTATTGTACATTAAAGATGATTAAAATTGCTATTGATTCAAAATGATAAAATTGTCAATGATTCAGAAAGAAAATGATGCACTTTCCTTCATAAGAGTTTTCATTTAGAGTCATGAGGAACATTTACAATGTTCCTCAATGCACAAGTGACTTTTTTTTAAGAACAGAAGCCACATTTTCCCTTTGGAAGTTATTCTGGAGCTTTTTTTAATGTCATGAAGGCTTTTTATAAGCTTTGTAGGGAATCTCATAAAGTCTTGGGTCTAAAGTTGTAAACCTTGCACCTATTAGTACACTATCATAGTAGATTTTGTACACTGGGAAGTGGCTGGACTGGAAACTTATGATCTTTAATCATCAGTATTTCTGAATACCATCAAGTGAATTTTCAGTGGCTTGAAAACTGCAAACTACTTGAATTTTCTTTTGAAACCACATATACTCCTTTTTGTGTATGATCTGTGAATTGTACCGCTACCAACAAATGTACATCCTCTCTCATCACTACCATGTTAAGACTGAAGTTGTCACATCCATCACAGTATTTCTGCAATATCTGTCAAAAAGCAAGGCATTTACTAACACTGAACAGGATTGGCTTAGTTAGGCCTTAAGCTAATGGAAGTACTGAATTGTAAATAGGTAGTGCTCTAGGACAGAACATGTCAAAACAGAAGAATTTAAACAATGATATGCAAAAAGAAAATGAAAACCTAATCACTTGGAATTAACTCTAAACCTTTTCAGAGATTTTTTTTTCTCTCCAACAAAAAGAACTAACTTGAAAATTATAGGATATTTTATTGAAATATTGAGCTAATAATAGCTTTGAAGTTAAAGCTCATACGATATATAAATGTTATGAGTGCAAAACAGTATTGTATTAATTTATACTTCATTTAATATTAAAAAAGGTCAAAGAGCATCTGAAGTCTTGATATCAAAAATATATCCAAAGGACTTTCTATTTACCTTTTTCATATTTGATTATGTAAGAAAATATTTCTCCGATGAGAAATATATGTATGATTTTCCAAACTTCAAAACAGGATTCTTTTAAAAAGAGAAGGAGAGACAGAAAGAGAGAGAGAGCATGCAGGGGGAGATAGAATTGAAAAATAGTTAAGATCTAAGCTATCATGCTGGGTTAAAAGTATAGGAAATGAAATAATAATAATATTATTTTTAATCAAAGACTGAAGAAAACTACTACAATTCAGAATGTTGAAAATCAATGCAGTACTAGAAAAATATTTTGGGCGTGGGGCAACTGTTACTGCTCACTGATACACAATGAAATGCCTAAGAAACTGACATACAGAGTTGAAACAAAGAAACGTGACACAAGTAGCTAGAAACTGTTAAACTGTGAATCTTAATCTACATTCCATGGAGCAAATGCCTCAATGTCTTGAATATCAGCCACAAAGCACAATAGTATCACTATGAAATCATCATATTGCTGAATTTGTATTATATATTATTCTTCATTCACTTGGGTTTTTTAACTCTTTAAGTCAAAATTTGTCTCTATTCTTTTTGAGGGACGAGAGGGGAGGAGGTAATCATATTTGCTTTTAGCAATAAAGTATAAAAGTCTACTTCACATTAATTCCCTCAAGTGGTCTTTGTATGCCTTTAAAACATGCAGAATCTTCATACTATTTATTACAGAAGAAATATATAAGATTTCTATACTTGTTCAAAACTGGAATCTTACCAATTTCTTCTCTACTTAGTAGAAAGAAATTCTTTAAAAATATTCTTTGATGTTACTGAAATATTAACGTGATTAAACCCAAAAAAACAAAGTCACAAGTAAACATATAGACTGCAATAGTGCCATAGTCATTAAAGAAAACCATAAGAAATTTGCTGTAAAGGGTTTTAATTAATATTTGTTGATGTTTGTGAACTTCAGTATGGAACCACAACGAGACTAGATCATAAATTACTCCAATCTAAAGAATTTGGGTGGGATTTCATCCTGAGAAGCTCCACTGCAGACACAAATCCATAAGATTTCAATTCGCTATGTTTAACACTACCTATGTGTTTCATCATCAACTTGTACTGCCTTCAGGTGCCTATAAATTCCTCTGTCTTTGTATAGCACTTGTCTATCAGACCGTGTCATCAGTATTACTGGAGGCAAAGTCAGCCACACCTCTTCCTGAGACATAGACAACACAACAATTATCACAGTCACTGCTTCTTTATTGTTTCATATCGGTTCATCACTAGCTATTTATCACCCATGCTTACTATAGAAATTACAAGCTTTCTTGGATGTTTGTTGGTTTAAGCAATGTTTTAATATTTCTTAATCATGATACGAAGCTAACTCAATCCCAGTTGGAGTATCCACTGCCAAAATGTGTACTATATTAATCGTTAAGGAGTTCCAATACAGTTCTCCAATAAATATTGGATATAATACAAACCTCAATTACAGACCAATATTTCCTGTTCATTTCTAAGAAACAAAATATTCAACTTATGTACAAATATTTGCTGATTTAAAGCAAAGACATTACTTCTTACTAAGCAAAGAAATAATGTTAGGAAAGTCCTGTTGCAAATAATACCACTGAAGCACAAAAAAACCCAAAAAATCCCACCCTCAATTTACATATTTACAAATTGTCCATAAAACAATGGAAACTGTTGGGCTAACGGTATGAACTTCAGCCACATTTTCACTCAAAAAATAACTTGATTTCATATTACTTAATGAAAAGGATTATTATTATATTGTATAACAGGGACATGACAGGAGCCCCCTTGGGTGTCCCCTGGGTAATGATCAGGGGTGGGCTTCAAAAATTTTAGCAACGGGTTCTCTGCCTGTTTGCTGGGTGGGTGTGGCCTAGTTGGCCTCCTGCACCACGGTGGGAGGGTGTTTTTGCCCTCCCTGGGCTCCGGAGGCTTTCTTCGAGCCTCCGGGAGGGCGAAAACAGCCTCCCCAGACTCCGGAAGCTCTCTGGAGGCTGGAAACAGGCCCATTTCTGGCCTTCCCGAACTTCCAGGAGGCCCATTTTTCGCCCTCCACAAGCCTCCGCACAGGCCCTGTACTTACCTGGGATCCAAAACGGGCCGTGTGGGGACTCCTGGGAGGGGTGGGATGGGAGAGGCCAGCCAGGAGTGGGATTTGGCGGTTCACCGAACCGTACAGAAACTTCACTATGGATCCGCCCAAACCCCTGCAAACCCGTAGCAGCCCACCCCTGGTAATGATGATGTCATCAGCTAATCCTTTCAGCCTGGAAGTGCCTTGAAAGGTGCTTCCGACACAAATGTAGTAGTAGTATATTGTAAACTAACTGGTCCAATATGTACTTATTATACTAGGTTATGTATAAACATTAACTTTAAATCTGTGCTTAATACCAGTGGTCCTCATTTAATGATTTATCATTCAGTGCTGAATGGGTGGTACTTGACAACCAGTCATCATAGTTTAGGTGTTTCAGTGCCCCCATGGTTACAAGATTGCAACTTGGTCACTCAGCAACTGGCCCACAATTACAACATTGCTGCATCCCACAGTAAACATGTTCATAATGTGCAACTTTTGCAGCTGGTTTCTCACACACAAAGTCAGGGGGAAACCAGCAGGAAATTGGAAGTCAGAATTGCATGAAGTCCTGATTTAATGATTCCCATAATATTCATTTACTGTCAGCAAGTTGAACTACTGGAACTACTGTTGCTAATAGTACAGTCATGTGGCATTGCACTTAATGATCATGTTACTTAATGTTGGAATTCCTATCCCAATTTGTCAACAATAATTAAGGACTATCCATATGTTGCTATTTCTGCGGATTTCATTGGTTAACCTTTTAATTTTAATTTCAACTGAGCTTCTGTGAGAAAGATCATAAGTAGTTATGCTTGAATGAAAAGCTGATAAATAAACCTCCCACTTTTAAGGTGGGGGAAAATCATACTCAGTTTAAATGGAACAATTTTTGGCAATTCTAACATTTTTCAAATATGCCTTGACACTTCTAAATATAAAAAAAAGGATAGAAAGGATAACCACCAGTGAATGCAGAGGCCCACTTCTAAAAAAAGTAGCTGTTTTTCTCTGGATTTTAAGAATCTGTAAAAGCATTCCTGAAGTCACTTATAACCATAGATCTTGGTGCCACTATTGCAGGAAAAGCTTAATGAGCAGAAATCAAATTACATGGATGTAACATGGCAGGCCTAATAAGTGCTTCCAGGTTAAAAAGATTAGCAGATGACATCACCATTACTCTGGGGATGCCCAGTTGGGAGCTCCTTTCATGTCCTGGACAGGAGCTGGAGTGAAGGACGAGAGTTCAACCGCACCTTACAGCAGTTCTCGGGTCTCAAACGCAGGCTTGCTAAACTCCTGCGCAGCGTTTGAACCACTCAAGTCACCGTGCTCCTTTGAGAATTATGGGTGCTCATATTGGGGATACTATGCAGGGAGATTGTCTAAGTACGTAATAGTCGCCATAGTAGAAGATAAATGGAAGATGCCACCTTCACTTCTCCCTTCCTCCTCATGTCCAGACTTATCTGCATCTCTGTTTTCTAGAAAAAACCCCCAGATTATTTCCAAATAAAGCACAAGGCTGCAATCACCTATTAGTTTTATTTTCTAATAATGTTCACAGGGCCTATGGGATTTACTTTCAAACAAATACTTTGTAGCATGCCAGCTTCCTGTTATTGTTGTTACACAAATTAATTAAATAGAGAATCAGATAATAATAGGAGTTATATTGTCTCAAAAATGTCATCAAGCATAATTTGAACAGTCTCTGTTCTAACTATTGCATCACATTACTATTACTAAACAAAATGGAATTTAGTTCAAAACATACATGTTCAGTTAGTCTAGAATAACCAATATTGCTTTTTAACCATTTTAAACTTTTCTGCTATAGAAATATCCACAGGATTTATACTCTAGGAATGTGTTTGATGTGTGTGTGTGTGTGTGTGTGTGTGTACTCATGCATACATATGTAAATATATGTCTAAGTTTGCTCTTTTATCCAATTCAAAGCAATACAAGAATTCCCATAATATAGTTCTTGCCTTCAGATTCCCCATAACTCTTTCCTGAGAACAATGCACTGGTATCTGAGAAATCTCATTCTGTTAATTTATAATTTTAAAGGAAACAATTATTGCAAAGCACATTTAATGCATAAAAATGACTATCAATTCCAAATGAAAAGATAAGATTAAAGCTAATGTTATAAAGAAAATGTATTCTGAACATATGATTTCAAAACTTTTTTTTTTAATATCTATACTTTTTTACTGGAAAACCAACAGGAAAAACTGTTTTTTAATTTCCCTTCAAGTAAACAATCTGTTCTTAAATCACAAGTATCATTTAAAATACACATACGAAAGAGAGGCCTTTTCTTTCTAATTATGGACCTTGATAATTACCTGGTGGTTAGCAGAAGATCCATTCTCAGTGCATCTTCCTGTGTCTCTCCCTTGATAATGTAATCTAATCTCTTGGCTATGCTTTCATCTGGCACCCAATACTGAATGCTGTTTATAAAACAACAATCTCATCCTGGGTAATGACAGAACAAAGACAGCTTTTGTAATAATGCAGCACTTACTACTTCAAAAGTAGCTAAGTTGGTATAATTTAGTCGGCTTTTCTTTTCTTCTTTTTTTTTTAGTTTTTGAATAGGAGACCTGATCTACATTGAGCCCTTCGCTATACAATATAGGATTTACCATACTGTGATGCAAATTATTAATTATGTCAGTTAAAAGTATAAGAGGAAAGAAATGGAAAGGTACAAATATTAAACCATTTGTAAGTAATTTATACTGCATGTTTTTTAATTTTTAGAATTTTTATTAATTGATGTAATTCTTAATTATTCAGTCATCACCGTGGCAAGAAAAAAATGACAAATACATATTAAATAATCATAAATTTCCTATTTGATTAGCTAGCAAACAAGAAACAAAAGTGTGGTTTTTTTTCTGGTCCACTTAAGATTCTAAACCAATGACAAGCAAGCATTGGTTTGCACAACATATGAAAACAGCATACTAAACAAGGCTGTTAGGTTTCATTATTCACATTGGATACTATGAATAACAATAAAAATTACTAAATTCATATAAATTATGATATTGCTATTCGATTGTTGTACTTATTGTTACAATCCTAAGAATGTTAGTGTTTATATACAATAAAACTTCCATATTAAGATTGCATAATTATAGTATGATAAGACCAGATATGTAATAGTTATCATGCATTACCATGAGCCCTCTGCTAGTTTCTAGAAAGGCCAAACAATTAGGGCAATTTCTGTTAAAGAGGGAAATTATTTCATAGCACAAATAGCATCATGAGCCTTTCTACCATATACCTTGTGGGAGACAAGTACAAACTGCAGCTTTTCTCATGACAAATAACCCCAGCAGGTAGATTCTGGCTAAAGAAGATGGTCCTGAACATATTTTGTTGCCAAGCAACCACCATCTTGAATTTCAGTCAAAAGCTAACTGAAATCCTGTGCAGAGTTTACAGCAGAGGTATAATATATTTAGGTTATCAATTTTGAATTACAACCATTAATTGAAGCAGCCATTCCATTTAAGTTTGGAATGTACTCAGAAAAATGGGAATTCCAGAACATCCCATTGTTCTCATGAGAAGCCTATGCGTATAACCTATTTATCCAACTTATATGGTAATATATATTGAGGGAAACTGGAGAAAGGAATATCAATGACCTGTGCTGTACTGATAACAATTCTGATAGCTGAAAATGCAAATGACCTGCCAGCTGTAATGATAAAAGCCAATGAGCATAGGAAAAAAATAGAATTAAGGTTAAACATAAAGGCAACCAAACTAATAAAAGTAAATACAGCAATGGCCTTAGAACCAACAATGAAAATATTAAAAGTGATGAATTGTTTCTACCAATCAGGACTGACTGAAGCAGTCAATAAACAGCAGAAGAAACAGCAGTCAATAAATACGATAGACTGTCATTTGGTATAGTCATAAAGGTATTGGAAAGTAATCAGTTTGGTATAGTGGTTAAAGTGCTGGCCTAGAAACCAGGATACAGTGAGCTCTAGCCCTGCCTTATGCATGAAAGAGTGGCTGGGTGTCTTTGAGCTAATTACTCTCTCTCATCCAATTCACCACACAAGGTTGTTGTAGTGGGGAAAATAGGAGGCAGGAATATTAGGAATGTTCACAATTTTCAGTTATATTTTAAACAGGCTGGACAAAAATCTAATAATAATATTCAGATATTGAATGTGTCTATATCTACAGTCAACAGTTTGCCCTGTGACATTCAATGGAAGCAAGCTTGAAGAAGCAGGATAGAAAGAGTAGTGACGACCTTGAATTTTGGTATTGGAGAATAACATTTTCAGCCAAGAAAACAAATCCAGAGTTCTCACTTGTGGCACAAATGACCAGGCTAAAATTAATCTCATTTTGGAAATATTAAGCAGGTATACTGTAGCATTCTTGTTAATTCTGGGAAATATGGAAGGAAATAGAAAAGGTCCTGCAGCAAAATGAATGGATTCAATGACAGCACAAATAGGTGCTCTATTGGAATACAGGTAGCCCTCGACTTACAGCAGTTCATTGAGTGACCGTTCAAAGTTTTCAACACTGAAAAAAGTGGTTTATCACCATTTTTCCTGTTTCTTCTATTTATGACCTTTGTAGCAGCCCCATGCTCAAGTGATCAGAATTCAGATGCTTGGCTACTAATTCATACTTAAGATTGTTGCTATGTCCCAAGGTCATGTGATCATCTTTTGCAACTTTTTGACAAGCAAAATCAGTGGGAAAGCCAGATTTACTTAACAACTGTGTTATTAACTTATCAACTGCAGTGATTCACTTAACAATTGTGATAAGAAAGGTCATATAATGTGAACAACTCATTTATTAAATGTCTCACTTAGCAACAGATATTTTGGGCTCAATTGTGGTCATAAATCAGGGACTACCTGTGTTAGAAGGACCAGACTGGGAACAGATGTTCCTGAAGACATTCTATCTATTTGGTCACCAGTAGTCAACAATGATTTGGAGGGACAATCAAATGAATACTGGAGAATACTCTAGAAACAAAGGAAAGCTAAGAATTAATAGTCCGTATCTTTTAAGATATTTTGGCAAATAAATTCACAATACCACAAGACAGAGAATTCCTGCTCGTAGATCTTTCCTTTGAAATATATGCAAGTGTCTATCAATGCATAGATAAAGTACTGATAGGCACTTATTTTGGGAATAAAGCAATACTTATGATCAGCTTTATTTCAGTGTCAACAAAACAATTGAGAAGCTTAAGACTATTAACTTTACTATTGTAAGATATAAAATGTTGCTTGTATCATCTGTTTTTAAATCCCCACAATTCATAATTCTCTTAGGCAGCTTGAAGAAAAAGACAGTTAATTCCCCCTTCTCTATTACATTACCCCAAGTTCTGTGAGGAAGTTGTTATGACATAGAACAGATGTGAAATGTTGACTCAATTAAAATGCATAACTTCCATGAAATGTTTGTCACAAAGAAGTCCATTTATATTGTTTTCTGTCATGAAGATTGGCAGGAAGTTAAAGGAACCATGCCACATGCAATTAATTGAACACTTTGCATCGAATATTCTTTGTGCTCCTTGAATGCAAAGCAAATACATGTGCACAGTATTTTGTCATTCTCTCTCCCTCTCTCTCTCTCTCGCTCCCTCTCCCTCTCCCTCTCCCTCTCTCTCTCTCTCTCTCCCCGTCAGAGATTAAAATGATGATTAGGAAATCACAAAACAAAACTAAAGACTACAGAGATATGGGTGATACATTTTAGTTATGAATAATACCTGAAACAAATGTTTACAATTGTGGAGATAAACTTACAAATGGAATTTACATTTGGGATATAATCTTGAGTGTTTTAAACACAAGAATGATTTAAGTAGTAGTATCTTCAATAAACTTGCTGTGCATAAACCATCATTGCCAGTATAGCCATACTAGATCCACAAATGAAATTTGTGGAGAAATGGTGCCTTTTTGACGATTTTGCCTCATTTGTGACATTTTCAAGATTATTTATCAACAAGAAAATACATTTTTGTTTCTTCAGGCTTTTTAAACATGAAATTCATAGACACACATACAGATACGGAAAGAGAGAAAGAGAGAGATCTCCTGTATTATAGGATTGTTTTCACTGTATTAACTTCATTTTTAGTTGAACCATTAAAATTTTGAATGACATGACTAAGCAAAAAAATTAATGAATGGTAATACACAATTAATTACAGTAGAAGTATTTTTTTAATTTACTGGTTCTCTTTGTTGTATCAGTTGAAACTTACTAAAGTTTAGTTATCTGTGGTTATCTTTCCAAAATCATATTTACAGATGGCATAAAGGACACTGTGGGAAGAAGGAATCCACAAAAAACACCAGCCTGTTCTTCCTCTAATAATAACCGGCTCCAATTCAGAAGGTTTTTTTTGTTCACAAAGGATCAATTCTAGATTAACCAATTAAGCTATGAAGCTTAATGCACGATTCCTTCTGAACTGACAACCAATTCTGAAGGTCTGATTAGCTTTAATGATTGGTAGCCATTAATAGTCTTATTCCTCAATGAATTGTCTAAAGCCTATTAATGACTAATCTGGTGACAGTGAGTTTAATGGTTTCAATATGAATTATGTAGATGTCCTGCATTTCCATTATTATTTTTATTGGTGGACATTCAATATTTTACAAGTAGTCCTCGACTTATAACAGTTCATTTAGTGATCATTTGAAGTTACAACAGCATTGAAAAAAGTGTCTTATGACCGTTTTTCACACTTATGACCACTGCAGCATCTCTATGATCACATGATCAAAATCCAGCCACTTGACAACTGACTCATATTTATGATGGTGGCAGTGTCCTGGGTTATGTGATCATATTTTCTAGGCCTTCTGACAATGGGACAAGTCAATGGGAAAGCCAGATACACTTAACAACTGCAGTGATTCACTTAACAACTGTGATAAAAAAGGTTGTAAAATGGGTCAAAATTCAGGTAACGAATGTTTCACTTAGCAACAGAAATTTTGGGCTCCATTGTGGTTGTAAGTCGAGAAATACCTGTAGTATGAGGGGAAGTTATTTTATTTGTTTATTCTATATCCCTGATGGCGAACCTATGGCACACGTGCGGGAAATGGCGCACATAGCCATCTCTCCAGGCATGCCAGTCGTCCCCCGTTGCTCTTCTGAGTTCCAGCACACGCATGTGCGCTGATCAGCTGGTCTTCATGTGTGCAGGAGCACTGGAAACCAGAAGAACAGCTCCCCGGCGCGCGTGTACGTACCAGGAAGCTGAGCTTCTGGTTTCCAGCACGCCACCTGGTCTTTGTGCGCACATGCGTGCCAGAAACCATAAGAGTAGCTCCCTGGTGCGTGCATGCAGGAGCGCCGGAAATCAGAAGAGCAGCTCCCCGGTGCCGAAAAGGTTCGCCCATACTGTTCATGCACAGTTATACATTCATACCCCAGTACACTACTTAGCTTTTTTTTCTTAAGCTATAAGAAAATATGCAGCACTTCAGACCCAAACACCAAAAGTTTTTCCAAAGCATGTTGGGGAATGAATATCATACATGATTGCAACTCCATAAAGCAGACCTTGGATTTTCCTTGGATTGATAAATTTAAAGTATGGAAAGGAGCCAGAAAAAGTGAAAAATGATGAAAAAACAAAAGAATGTCAAAGATAATTAAAATGGTGCTACTGCATCAAGTAATAAAGTGCTCCGTGTGCTGATACATCTCGAATTTCTATTTCACTTTTATATTGTGCTCAAATAAATCCAATCATACTTTTAACAAGATAGTGATTACAAGATAAAGAATTTGCAATTATATGTTAATGTTTTCATAATTAGCAACAGAAGTAAAGGTAAATGTTATAATACATATTTTCATTTCATTTTAATTCAACATTGCTTATGTTTTTCAGAGCAATGTAAGATATGTTATCTTACATTATTGAAATGAATATACATATTTTGGATTGTTTTGAGCTGAGATGCCTGCAACTAGCTGTATAACGCTGTAATACAGCTTTGAAAAGATAGGAAACTATTGAATGAATAGGAAAAAAGTAGGCATTAATTTATTATTCTTAATCAAAAAGTCACAGATCATCTAAATGCAGTTCCTTCAAATACTCAGTTACAGTCCTTTTATTTTCATTGCACTGATCCTATACTTGGTCTATCCCAATCTATTTATTCCTCAAGTATTTATATTTTTTACATTCTAAATAAATGAATAGTCCAAGCACTTCCATTTTTTTTATTCAAGTCAAATATTTTTATTCACAATATTAAAACAATTCACTGCAGTTTCTTAAAGCTTAACCCAGTGCAAAGAGAACTCAAGTCATGTGCTAAATGAATGACATTTAGCCATAGTTAAAGATCAAGTTTAAAAAGTAAATTAGTAGAGCAGGTGTGAAATGCAATCTGAGTGACAATTGAGTTACGAACTGGAGAAAGCACATAAAGTACGGTAGTAATGACAAAAGAATCTCAGGGGGTTTACTTTTGGGGGTGGTTTTTAATAACATAACTGTTACAGGTAACCCTTGAGTTAAGACCATAATGGAGCCTGCCTATTAGGGTCAGAAGTCAAAACAAACAACAAATACCTCAAGTAACGACCAGCTAATCCTGCTCTCCCCAGTGCATTGGTTAAACAAATGTGCAGGTTATTAAGCAGAGCTCAGGGATAAGGAAGATTCTAGGGGCCTAGTGAAGGCACAAGCCCACCTGCTTTGGGCCTCTCAAGGCCTTCCCCATTCTGATACCCCATGCTCCACTTCCTGTTGGATGGCTGTCACATGTGCCCTCCACACAGCTGAGTGTCTTGCTACGGAGAAACAATGGGAAAGGAAAACACTGGCCACGCTTGTCTTTCCTGGTTCTGCCACTCCCTTCCTCCTGCCAAGGTCTTTCTGGGGCCAAAAAAAGGACTGGTTCCTTATCCTCTCGGAGCTTTCTGCTTCGATCACCTAGCCGTCAGAAGACTGCAAACCTCTTCCTGGCTCTTGCTAGGCTTTGGAAAACCAGATCCTGCATGACGTGCTTTCCAAAATCTTTCTCTTGCTTTAACCTCCTCCCTATTCCAGAAAGCCATATTTCTTCAATAAATGAAACAAAAAAAGTGTTCAAGGACAGACTTGTTAACCTTTCTTCCCCTTCCCTCATTAGGTGCTAAAACTAAACTCCCTGCATCTAGTCTCCAACGTCTATTCCTTTTAAAAACCTTATCTTGACTTCAGGCTGAAGTACAGAATAAAGGTAATAAGCAAGCAAAGAAAATCTTTCTGCAGTTTTTTTCCTGGAGGAACTAAAGAAAAAAAAATCAGTGCTCAAAAAATTTATCTACTACAGCACGACATGTGCAAACCGGACAGAAACTATGTCCTTACAAAGCTTTTTGCTATTCAACTGACTGCCTTTAGGAATCAGCTAGGACTTGCCTTTAGAGTCCTAGCTGGGTCCTAAAGGCAGCCAGTCGAATAGCAAAAAAAACCCTCTAGAGATGCCCTAGCTGGCTGCTTGCCAAATTGTGTGTGTGTGGGGGGGGTTGTTTTTGTTTTTTTGCTGCAGAAAGATTTCCTTTGCTTGCTTCATTTCCTTCCTTTACTCTTCAGCCTGGAGTCAGGTAAGAAACTTACAGACTTTGTCATCCTTTCTAGGCATGCAGTAAAGATTAAAGTTGTTTAAAAAGATAGAGATCGGAAGAGAGAGGCAGGGAGTTGTGTTTCAGCACCTGATTGGAGAAGAAGAGGATCTGTGTTATTTATTCTGTATCACTTTTCTTCAGTGTAGTTTGTTGTATTAAAAATATTCATACATTTTAAGGGAAGTCTTTGTATTTTGCCTCTAAAAAGATAAAAAGACATAGTTCAAATATTTAACTTGGGTCTTCCTCAAAATTTAATTTGAACAAATATTTTAAAATTAAGTTTCACAGATGCATGTTTTAGGACAATCCACTATTTCTACAGACCTAATAAAATAAAATAAAAATATAAACCTAATAAAAAGTACAATTTATATATTGACACCCAAAGACAAAACAGACTGGTCTATCATAGCTTAACAAAGACAAAATTAGAATCACTCTTAAAATAAAAAAATGTTTTCCTATGTGTTAATATTTCCAAAATATTCAGACACGGGAATATAGGTATTTGTAAATTGTTCTCTAGAGGGATGTTGATCTAACACCAAAACTCTAATTCAAGAGTTCAGAGACAGAATGTAAGACTAGTATAGTTTTCATTGACCTATGCATTGACCAATATTTGTTGAAGAGTTGAAGGAAAGGAGGCAAGGTTGAGGACAACTCTATTACATCACATAGAAATAGTCTTAAATCTCACATCCTTTGCTCCAAGTGAAGGTTCATTTATACATGTTTAAAGTATTAAATAACTGAAATAAACACTGACTTGATGCACAGTTCTTTAATTAACTATATTATTTACTTTGGGGGCGCGATGGCTCAGCCATTAAAAACACTGAGCTTGTCAGCTGGAAAGCTGACAGCCTGGGTTTGAGACCCGAGCGTAGTGTAACAGGGTGAGCTCCCATTCCTGCCCTAGCTCCTGCCTATCTAGCAATTCAAAAGCATGCAAATGTGAGTAGATTAATAGGTACCATTTCAGTGGGAAAATACAGTATTCCATGAGCTTTTGGCATATAGCCATACTGGCCACAGGACCACATAAAATGTCTTTGGACAATGCTGGCTCCCTTGGCAAAGAAATGGAGATGAGCACTGTGCCCTAGAGTCAGACACGACTGGACAGGCAAAACTTTACCTTTTGGTATTATTTACTTAGCATCCTAATTTTTTTATAGTTATTATTATAATTAAACTATGGTCAAGAAGTGTCAGACTGAAGTATTTAAAAAACTTAATGCAGAGAATTGAGAGCTCCTTAATAAATGTTCAGGATTAAACAACTTCTAATGTTCTATGCACATTTCACTTACAAACACATTCAGGTTTCACTAACAATGGAAATCATGCATGCTTTAAAAACATATTTCATACCTTCAAATCAGCACAAAAGCATTACATGGAATATAACTTACATTAAATAATTTATTCAATTTGTAATTGATTTGTTTATGTACCCACTTTTACATATCTAGTTATCTTTCTCGTTTTACATTATTTACAAAATATAGGAAAAACATTAGAAAAAAATATAGTAAATGCTATATCACTCTGTTTTTTATACTGTTTTCAAGCCCACATAATAAAAGGAGAGAAAAACAAATATACAATGATCATTTCCAAGAAATATTCTTATGATGCTTTAAGGATATCATTTATAAAGCACAACCATTCCCTTCTTTAGAAGTGTCCCAATACATCACTCTGTTTGTATTTAGCTCAAGACATGAATGTACTTGCCTAGAATGTAAGTAAAGTATTTACACAAAGACAGCTCTTCAGAAATTTATTATTGTGAACCCAAAACAGGAAGTACAGTAATGCCATCAGTAGATGTTAAACAACCCTTAGTGTAAACTGTGCTAAATTAGTTTAATATGCATAAGGTTAACTCTTGGGTATAACTTGATGAAATGTATGCAGTAAACGAACTGCATTTGATTCATTTGAATACCTATAAGATTTCCCACAGTTTTTTCTTCTAAATAGTTTATATGACCCAGCATCAGGACAGAAGTAAATTACTGATAAACAAACTGAAGAAAAATAAGTTCTGAGCTTGTACTAAGGTTAAATATATAAGAACTGCAAGACTACCAGATTTACAGTACAAAATGATCTTATGCCATAATATTGTTAAATGTAGTATTTTGATTCTAATCCAGCTATAAGATAATTGGAGTAATGGCAGGGAATAATAAAACTATGATTATTCCAGTATGTATTTTACTATGGCTTCTAGTGATAAACATTATTATATACTGTTTTCCTACTTCTAGTGCTAAGTAATAAATAACAATTCATTTCTATTTTAGCTGTGTTCTCTTTGCATAAATCATTATTTAACCAGTTCACTCTAGCCATTTTCAACATCCGTGTATGATAAGAATCAAGGCAGTCTTAAGGATTTATTTTATAACCACTAATTGACTAAGCTGCCCTTTTAATATATGTAATTTATTTTGAGCTATGGGAAGCATCAGAAAACGTTCTATTCACATTACATCATCATTACTTTGAAGAAGCTTTGTATCAAAACAGGAGCTTAATAATATTATTAGCCCAACTTTTTCATGATTAGCCTTTCCTTCCAATGCTTGCATCTTGGAGAGAATTACAGTAAGACAAATGTAATCACATATGCAGACACCATATACTCAAACTCAGTGAATTAAATTAAATACATACAGAACCAAGAATTAGAAGATATGATAACTGATACTTTTACAAATTGCAGGAAGGATAAAATCTGATCTTAAGAATGAAGAAGCGATATTAGAAAAAATGACAAAATTTGAAATGTCTATGGATATTCTCACTTATCCTGGTCATGGTTATCTCAAAGGTGCTTTAAAAAAAAAGATAATTGGACTTTGTTTTTCCTTGAAGATGTTTTGCTTCTCATTCAAGAAGCTTCTTTAGTTCTCAGGAAACGAAGAAGCTTCAGTTCTCATGAACTGAAGAAGTTTCTTAGATGAGAAGCAAAATGTCTTCAAAGAAAAACAAAGTCCAGTTGCCTTTTGGAAAAAAAGGACTTTGGGAACAAAATTTGAAATGTTTATACAAAACCAATACTGTTAGGGCACATATACAAAGTCTTAATCTGATAGGACACGAACAAAATAAATAAAAAATTGTATAATGCAAAATTTTAAAGAAATAGTAACAATGCTACAATAGGAAGAATTATAGATCAAATCCATCAAATTTCCTCTAAGGTACAATCTAAAAGAAAATTAGTACAAAATGTTTTTAAAATGGTACACAGCTCTGGAATTCCTTTGAGAAAAAGTGAACTAGTAGCTGCATTTTTCTCTGTTCCACACATTGTGGCACATTACAGCCAAAAAGGCACTGAATGTGAGATCCAGACTGCTGACCTTTTCTCTGGAATAAAGTGAGATCTAGAGATGCACTCTGCACAGCTGATTTTTGTGAGTTTTTGCAGCCATTTGTGAACAGCTGGGATTCATGGGTTCCATCATGGTCTAATCAGTAAATGCAGTCTTTCATGAGTCAAGGTTCAAACAAAACTCCTCTCTTTAATCACTTTGGAGCTTCACTTTTTAAATTGCTTCTTTAAGATTGAAAAACCTTTAAAACTACAAGTCTACCTGTCACTGGGGGAGTTTCCCTTTAATCTATTTAAAAAGAAGGAAAATTACATCTTTTGGCATTCTTAAGTATTTTTTTCAATTCTTTACAATATTCAGGAAAGGGTTGATTTTATGATTTTATTTATTATTAAATTTACTTGCCACCTATCTTGCCACAGAGCTACTCTAGGTGGCGTGCAATAATGAAAAGGAAGAAATGAAAAGTGTGTAAGCAAAATAGAAGTAAAATGATAGAGCAATAAAATATACAGGGAAAAGAAAACAATGAGAATATCATATTGACATTGATCATATCATATTGATGATAATACAATAAAAAAAGATGGATGGGTGGAGAACAGAGCACAAAGTGGAGGAGCTGGAATCTGCTATCAATTCAGCAGCCAACTCCAGCATGGAACTCTCCCATTCAGTCCCCAGGCCAACCAGCAGAGCCCGGGCTTCAGGCTCCTGCAGAAAGATAGAAGGGTTGGGCAGATCTTAATTTAAAGAGTAGGGTGTTCCAAAGAGTGGGCACGGCGGCAGAGGAGGCTCTTCTACTGGATCCCAATAATCTGAGTTCTTTGACCGATGGAATCCATAGTAGGCCCCTCAGTACGAGTAGAACGGGCTTGTCCTAGGCTCATCAGGTAGTCTATCTCTATGCCATTAAGGGGTTTAAAGGTCATAACTAATACCTTGAACTGCACTCAGAAGCAGACCGTAGCCAGTGAAGTTTGTGGAGCAGAGGTGTAATATGGGACATCTTAGAACCCCAAACACTGTTCTTGCTGCTGTACTTTGCACCAGCTGAAGCTTCCAAATCGATTTCAAGAGTAGCCCCATGTATAGTGCATTACAATAGTCCAAAACAGACGAGAGAAAACTAGGACTTGAATAACTGAGTGCAGGGAGTCATGATCCAGGAAAAGTGCATAAGTCAGAACTGTGGAAAAGCTCTCTTAGTCACGTCTACCACCTACTCTTCAAGCTGGAGATGTGAGACCAAAGGACCCCTAATGCAGCCTTGTCCAGAAGTAAGGATGACAAAAACTCAGATCTTGAGTCTTCATGCACCCAAAGCCATTCAGACTTGCCAGGATTCAATCAAAGTCTGTTGTCCCACATCCAGGTCCCTATAGCCTCCTGGCATCATGAGAAGGCAGAAACAGCATCATTCAGATCTTCAGAGAAGTAGAGCTGAGTATCATCAGCATATGGATGATATCTTAACTCATGGTGATGGATCTCACTAGTGGCTTCATGACAGATGAAGATATAAATGATTTTAGAATTCTTTCTGGAAAGTTTGTAAATGCTAGGTCGTCAATGGAAAGCAGGCCGGTTGCAATTGTTTTTTTCTGTAGTCTTAACTATCCGTTGAAGGCTGTGTGTTTTGTTTGGTTGCTGTGCCAAATCAGACAGTTATAGAGGTACAGATGGCAGCTTTAGCTGTAAAAGCTTTAGCATTAGCATTTGTAAAATGCTAAAGCTTTTCTAAACGTTAAAGCTTTTACAGCTAAGGCTGCCATCTGTACCTCTATAACTGACTGATTTGGCACAGCAACCAAACAAGACAGACACAGACTTCAAGGGATAGTTAAGATTACAGAAAAAGCAATTCCTGCCAACCTGCTTTCCATTGCGAACCTGTATACTGCACGAGCCAGAAAGAGGGTTGTGAAGATCTACTATTATCCTTCTCATCTTTCCTATTACCTGTTCCTTTAGCATCTTATGGCTAGAACTTGTTTGTATCTTATGATTTATATTTATTGCTTTATTTAGTATCTATGACTATCACTGAGTATTGTATCTTATGATTGTATTTTATGATTATGATCATGATGTATCACTGGTTGCTTGCATATACATTGAGATTTATGAACCAGAGACCAAAGTTTGCAATGTTTTTTTTAATTATTAAGAGAGGGATGAGGTGATTTAGCCTAATGGAAATGGGAATTATATACTTATGTTCTTAAGTATTTTGGTTAATTTTTACTAGAAACCATAGTCAATACTGACACCAACATTTTCTCTTTGTCTTTAAAAGTGTAACTTTTCTAAACATCAGTGTTAATAATCTCCAGTCAGCCACTGTATAAACACCACTGTACCCAAATAATACAATGTATTATGGCAGCTGAATGGTAGGACTTCCTAAGTTGATGCAGGAAGAACATTCTTTGTTGTGTGTTTTTTAATGTTATGTGATCATTTGGCAAACTGCAATCCTTAGTTGAATTTAAAAAAAAAAAGTTTTATGAAATGATAATGGCTGTGGAAAATATTCAGATGCATGTAGCTCTGGATAAATTAGATTCACAAAAAGAATGTAATTTGAAAGCAGCAGATGTTGGAAAAAAATATGGAGAGTACAGACTTAGAATTAATTGAGTTGATTGCATACATCTCCCTGAAGTTCAAGCCTACATTCTTTTACAACAGCAGAAACCTGACTAAGTGGAGAAGTGATACATTGATTTTCCTTAGGACTGAGGGACATTGGGGAATGGATTTATCCCACTTAACTGGAAATCAATTTCATCTGAACTTTTTTGGGAAGATAGACCAACTTTGGAGAAATATAAATTTATTATATTTAATCAGATAATTGACAAGAGATGGTATTAAGAAACTAATATGGATATATTTACTGTTAACTCTTGGAACAAATTGGAATAGATAAATGCAGTGGTAAATTTTCTATGATTACAATAATAGTTTGTTAATGTTGCTTTTTTATTAACTATTGTTCTTTTTGTTAACTATTCTGTCATTAATACAGTTTATACATGACAGATTAATAATTTGCAAATAGATGCAGTAGTTTAAAAATTTTGGGGGCCTGTTTCCAAAGAGTGGGAAACTAATATTGTACCAAGGTATTAATCAGTATTCAGCATAGGGGGATAATATGTGGATATGTGTTAGGTTTTTTTCTTTTTTAATGCACTTTTTAAATGTCTTGTTTGTTTTGTGGTTTTTTTAATTGGAGTTTTGTATTTTAGCTTTATTTTAATAAAACAAAAATAGTAAAAATAAACAAAAACTGTTAAACAAAATATAAATATAAAATCATAAAACAAATCCCAAGATCACTATTAATTGGAGACAAAATAAGTACAATCTACATCAGAACAATCACATTCTTCATATGATAAGGATAGGGAAAAAAGAAACACCAATTTAATTAACTAGATTTTTCCCACACATTAACGTTTATCATTATCACAGAAATGCAGTTGTAGATTTAGTGATCCTATTCAAGTCTTTTGACTTTGTATTGTTTTGAATATTTATCTTAGAAAACAAAATAACTCTCTTCTGTAGTTACAACAAATGTGTGTATTTTCTTTCTCATGAAGAATGGACTTTTAAAATACAAAAACTGAACTTCAGCAGACCAAAATCAAGCAAAAAACTGTGATATACTGCCTCAACAACCAACATATCCTATAACTGCTGTGTATCAAAGTAATTTTAAAATATGTACATTTATCTGTTTGTAAATAAATACATAGAAATTTAACAAGCCTTGCCATTTACCTTACTTTGTTTCTGTCTCTGTCTTAGAATTCCTGTCTATATGATATGCATAGTACATTGTAAACTAATACCAATTATACCGAAGCTTGGTTTGACTGCCATCTGCTGATATTAAAAGAACCTCTACAATGCTCAAATCATTACACTGGTTAATTCTTTATAAAATGATATTTATTAATAACAAACAACAAAACAAAATACATGGAAACATGAACTGATTTTGCCTCTTGCTATTGTATTTATTGTGTAAGAAATAGCAAAGCCATAAAATAAAAAGGATATTTTGTGTTTGAGATTTTTCTTCACAGCAAATCTACTTTTACTCTGTTTAATCTTAATAAAATGTATATTGCATATGGAAAACCAGACCCAGCATGTCTTTCCCAGTTTTGTTTTGTTTTTAAATAGAAATATGGGGTGCATGGAAAAACACAGAACTAACATTTTGGATTCTAGTTTAAGCTATTAAACGAAACATGCCTTTACTTGCAGCTATTTTCTGTTAAAAAATAAACTGGCTTAATCTAATTAGGTCCACTGATACTGGCAAATAAATCAATCCCTTTTATTTACTTCTTTAACTGTTGTTATGGGGCCCTCTTAGTAAGAAAAATTGTTACAGCATCAATATTTGCTTTCATTATGTCACACTATCCTTTAAGGTAATTTGAGGAATTGAGGCCTTCTTTTTTCTCTAGTACAATTTAGAACAGAAAGAACAGAAAGCAATTGCTTGTTTGGAGTAAACATTAAATTTTGTTGAAATAAAAGTGCATGTAAGTTACTTAACAAGTCTGGAAACAGGCCCCTTTGCACCTCATGATTTGACAGAAATTGAAGGATTTTTTTTTTTTAAAAGTAAGGTTAGTAAAAATGTTCCAAAGGGTATGCTTCTCATATGCTGATTGATAAACACATATTGTTGTTCCCATTTTTGCTTACACAGCCTATGTACTTGCTTGTGAAGTAATGGAATTAGCCCTGCTTCAGCAAATTGGCTAAAATGGTATTTTTGCTCTGATTGAACAGAAATGCACTTTAATCCAGATAAAGACCAGTGTGGGTTCATTTTTTTGTTTGTTCAGAAATTAATAATATTGTGACTGGAAACAATGTCTGCCCTGGTGGGAATTCTACGTCTTTGAAAGTAAAGGAAGATTTTACTCTGTCAATTGCAAATTTAATTCAAGGCTTCATATTCTTACACTGTAGATATATATAATAGAAATAGCATGAGATTTTAAAGACTCATTTAATGGTAACGTCTCCTGCTGCATGTCTTTTTATTTAGAGTTGCCTAAAAATTGAATTTATAAAGCAACTATTATACATAACAAGCAAAACTATCATGTGTACATGTTCCATATCATTAGATAATAATTAAAGCAAAATATTTAATGTTTGTGAAATTAAATTAAAAGTGAATACAGGCAGTCCTCAACATAATTGGGAACTGGATTTCTATAACTAAGCAAGGTGATTGATTTCAAGTGAGTCATGCCTGATTATACAACCTTTTTTGCCATGTTTGTTAAGTGAATCACAGCAGTTGTTAAGTAAATAATGAGGTCATTAAGCAAATCCCATTGATTTTGCCTATTGGAAGCCAGATGGGATTCAAAAATGGTAGTCACATGACCTCAGGACGCTGCAACCATTGTAAATACATGTTCGTTATCATTTACCAAATTGTGATCATGTGACTGTGGAGAGGACCGGTTGTAAGTTCCTTTTTCCAGTGCCATTGTTAATGTCAAATTGTTTCTAAATGAATAGTTGCAAGTAGAGGACTACCTGTACTGCGTTTCTCCAGGTGACTTTTTTAAAATGTCATCAGAAAGCATGTGAATCTATTAAAGCAAATTAATTTAAACTTGTTAAAAGAAACAAGGGAATATTTTAGGCATGATATATTTTAGGTAAGAAATTCAATTTTCAATAGAAAATGTTATTCCACATTCCTATTTTTAAGGAAATAAAATGGTTTTTGCATTACACCAACACCAACCCAAAAAATTCCCCAAACTCAAATTCAAAGTTTCAAATGCAAGTTGTTTAAAATGGATTATTTAAAAAAAAAAAAATGAAAAAACCCACTTGACAAATAAAAGCAAGTTTAGCAAAAAAATTATCAGCAAAATATAATTATCAGCAACTTAAATATTCTTTGCAGTCCTAACAATTTGAAAATTTCTCCGCTATGAAATTATATTCTGTATTTTATTTATATAGGGTTATAGACAATAGCATGACTATTTGTCTCAGTCTCAGTACAGCTGTGAAAAACGCAACTCAACACGTTCATCTATGCCTTGTTTTGTCACGTAAGTAATAAATCTTTAGTGAAAAACTCACAATGCTCCTCAAACTGTCACAAGCTGGATTGTAAAGGGGAGCAAACTCAGCAGCCTCAAGGCTGATTTACCATTCTCAATATTTCCTGATAAATGAAGGGCTGGAAACAAAGAACATTTCAGCACACCTGGAAATGTTTATTTACTGTATTTGGCATTTAAAAAATACTTTGCAGATTCCTTTGGAAATTCAGATATCTTTATAAATGTCAGCTATGAAATCAATAAATAAAAACATGCAGAGGCAAATTTGCCACAATTCAGTAAGGCCACATAACTATTTAATGTGAAGTCTTTCACCCAAAATTAAAAGCTAATAATTTAATAAATCTAAGGGTTGGACACAACTGAATGGACATCATCATCATCATCATCATCGCTATCATTTTTAAGTAACTGTTTAATAATGTCAAAACATTATCCTAATCCCTTATTTTAAGTAAGGTAAGTTTTAACTATTTTCTTAACTGTGACATATTTTTAATTAGAATGAATTGCTTAATTCAATCACCATGGTGAAAAATTATGTTTCCAGTCCCCATTCAAGGCACCAGATTTAAAAGTTAAGTTGGACCTAACCAGAAACAAATCTAATCTATATTCATACTAGGGGGAGCCCAGAAGTAGGAGCATTTTCCGTTTGTATACCGCAGCATACATCCAGGGGTGGGCTTCAAAAACCTCAGTAACAGGTTCACTGCCCAGCTGCTGGGTGGGCGTGGCCATGGTGGGCGTGGCCTAGTCGGCTTCTTGCACAATGTGGGGGGCATTTTTGCCTTCCCCAGGGTTGAGGCTTTCCTTGAGCCTCTGGGAGGGCAAAAAACGGCCTCCTGTCCCGGCTCTGGATGCTATCTGGACGCTGGAAGCAGGCGGTTCCAGCTTCCCCTAACTTCCAGGAGGCCTGTTTTTTGCCCTTCCCAGGTCCAGAGGTTTTCTTCGGCCTCCCCCCCAGCTCCGGAACCTCTCTGGAGGCTGGAAACGGGCAAGGAAACAATACAGCCAGAATGAAGACGTAAGTCCCCTTTATTGTTCCAACTTTCTGCCAAAAGTCCAGGACCAAAGGTCTAAACACACATCTCCAATAGTTCCTGGCTGCTATTAGTCCACAGGAGCAGCACAGTTCTGAGAGGTTGGTTTCAGATAGTCCTTGTCACAGGAAGAGTTCCTGGGACTGTAGCACTACCCGGAGTATAACTGTGTCACTGCGACAGCAGACGGCCAGCATGGCAAACAAGGCAAACAAGACAAAACACAGCAAAATATCAAGATGTCAGTAATAGCACGTGAGGCTGGAAGAAGCAACACTTGTTCCTGACAAACGCCCTTCCCAACAGTGTCTCTTTAAATCTAATTCCCCAGGCGAGCCTTATGAAGAGGGGTGAGGAGCCCTCCTCCCGAGTTGTCGGGTTGCCCTGCGCTGATTCCGCCTCCTCTCCATTCTTCGTGCTCTGAGATCGGGGGGGGGGAGGTAACTGCTCGTAAGCGGAACTCTGTCGCTCCTCTGCTCCACTGCCTGCCCTATCATTCCCCCTCGCCTGATCGTCCTGCGCCCCCTCGCTGGCAACACTTCCCAGGCCCAAGGTACCTGGGACTGCCTCATCCTGCTCCTCTGGTCATTTCTCTGTTGGCTCTAGCTCTGTCTCATCCTCATCCTCAGACTCAGGCTCCAATGCAGCCATGACAAGATCCTTCTAAAGCAGAAGTGTCAAACCGGCAGCCTCTGGGCCGGATGCATCACGTGGAAGCCACGCCTACCCCAACTCCACAAAGGGGAAAAAGTCACGATAGGTCATGTGATAGCAACATGACGTGGCGAGTTTGACACCCGTGTTCTAAAGCCTTACAATCACCTTTGATTTTCACCAGCCTGATAAGTTTACTGTGATTATCGTCTGCATATCTCCTGCAATGATTGATGTAAACAATTCATTCAATTTTTCTACAATCTGCTTTGTAGATGGTTATTTGATGATTGACAATATTTTCTATTATGTAAAGCTAATAAACTTGCTAAAACTTAGGAAAGCCTAAGTTTAATCTCACTCTAACTAAAAAGGCAAAAGTAGACTTTTATTTTGCCACTTCAGACTGAATAAATTCAAAGTTTAAAGAAGGAATATAATTTCACTTGTAAGAAAATATTTTCTTTTTTTCTTCTCATCAGTAGCAAGTTAGGTTCAGTTTTATTTTTGCTTTTGAAATATAAGTCTAGGAGACAGTTTAAAACTTCAGAAAAGCAGGGAAAAGGGTGGAAGAAACTTAACTATAAAAAGACCTTATGGTTTGCATGCAGCAGATCAATAATCAATTAAAACATCATCTATGCTTTGGCTTTTGTTTAAAAATAATGAATTTTAATAAAAATTTAAATTCTCCACTGCCTGTAATCCTGACAAAGTCAAATGGTCATAAATCATCATTTGGCACAAAAGTAGTAACAAGAGCCACAACTATCACTTACCTTGTCTATCATATCTGGCCGGTTTGTAGCTGCCAAAACTGTCACATCCTTTAACTGTTCGATCCCATCCATTTCAGTCAACAACTGTGCCAAGACACGGTTCGTAACATTCACAGAACTTGAAGAACTAATGAAAAAGAAACCCACAGCAGTTTATATTAAAGCATTTAATACTAGAAATCTGTAAATTCTGTTCACATCAATTTGTCTAATTGAGTCAAAGTTCAGACTGAAAGTTCTGTGGCGCAAGGGCCCCAGTTATATTACTTTAAAAAATATCTATACTTTGATGTTGCTAGGATTCACTAACTTTTTTTCTCAAAACTTTATGACCCAAGGATAAAAAGGAAAACAAAAATCAAAAATTCAATCTTTCTAATCCAGAATTGGATTAAGACCACACCTGGAATACTGCAACCAATTTTGGTCACCATACTACAAAAAAGATGTTGAGACTTTGGAAAAAGTTCAGAGAAAAGCAACTAAGATGATCAAAGGCCTGGAGACTAAAACATATGAAGAACAGCTGCAGAATTTGTGTTTGGCTAGTCTAAAGAAAAGAAGAATTAGGAGTTACATAATAGCAGTACTCCAGTATTTGAGGGGCTGCCATGAAGAAGAAGGAGTTAAATTATTCTCCAGAGAACTGGAGGGCAGGACAAAAAAAAAACAATTGTTGGAAACTAATCAAAGAGAGAAGCAACCTGGAATGAGGAGAAACTTCCTAACAGTGAAAACAATTAACCAGTGGAACAGCTTGCCTCCAGAAATCGCGGGCATTACATCACTGGATGTTTTTAAGAAGAGTCTAGATCAGGGGTGTCAAACTCAAGGCCCATGGACCAGATGGGGCCCACAGGGCCACTCTGAAAACAGCCACCAGCCCTCTGCCAGTGAAAACGGAGCTGGGGAGGGCCGAGCTGCATTTTCACTGGCAGAGGGCTAGCAAAACAAACTAAAAGCAAAAAAAAAAAAAAAAGGAGAAATGTTTCCCCTTTTGCATTTGAGCATCTAAGAAGGACAAGAAAGGAGAAAGGGAAAGAGGAAAGACAAAGAAGGAAAGATGAGAAGAGAGCAAGGAAGGAAAAAGAAGGAAAGAGAGGAAGGAAGATTATAATGAGAGGAAGGGAGGGTTGAGGGAAGTCCTGCCTTAGCACTTGGCCACCACAGCCCCCCACCCCCGACACGAGTGACCTTGAGCTGGCCATGCCCACCCTGACCATGCCCACCCTGGTCACACACATCCTGTCTCCCTGAAGTCAAGCACAACCCTGATCTGGCCCTCAATGAAATTAAATTTGTCACCCCTGGTCTAGATAGTCACTTATCTGAAATAGTATGGGTTCTCCTGCTTGAGCAGGGGAATGGACTAGAAAACCTCTAAGGTCCCTTCCAGCTATTCTATTCTAATTCTATTCTACACTAATTGATAGGTCTCAATATTGTCTAATGATGATATTTATATCCTAATCTAGTTCTTGACTTGATTTTCAATCATGGAGATTATGGTAACTGTGCTCAAATAACTGGTTGTGTTATGCGACACCATACGATATTTATATACCAGTGATGGCAAACCTTTTAGAGACCAAGTGCCCAAACAGCAACCCAAAACCCACTTATTTATCGCAAAGTGCCAACACGGCAATTTAACCTGAATACTGAGGTTTTACTACCTAAAATAATGATAAACAAGGCAGAGTTCAGCTAATTGTTCTAAGAAAAACATGATAAATGCACTTCATTTTTTTCTGCTTTTGAAATATTACGTTTAGCGACAATAAAAAAGAAAAACTTTGTAATATCATTTCTTTCCCACCCTCTCTCTCTTCCCCCTCTCTTTCTCTCCCTCTCTCTGTCTCTCTCTCTCTTTCTCTCTCTTTCCCTCCCTTCCTCCCTCCCACCTCCCTCCCTCTCTTTCTCTCTCTCTCTCTCTCTTTCCCACCATCTCTCTCTTCCCCCCTCTCTATCCCCCCTGAGGGGGGGAAGGAACCCCTGAACTGGTGCTGGGTGGTGGGAATCCCAGGAGCAGTGCGCTGACAATCAGCTGGTTGGTGGAGAGCCAAAGACCAACTGGTCAGTGGAGCATCACAACACTGGCAGCTTTGCAGGAAAAGCAACTGACATCCGGGAAGTGAGAGCGAGCCGATGACGATGCAGGGTTGCATTGTGGCTCCGTGTCATAATGGGCTCCAGGAAGAGTGGACCCCGTCTTCCCCATTGGCAAGACGGCAACAAACACAATGGAGAAACACGATGGAGAAACGTGACAGAGAAACTCGATGGAGCTGGGCTGGGGTGACGGCTCACGTATCCACAGAGAGGGCTCTGAGTGTCACCACTGGTACGCGTGCCATAGGTTTGCCACCACTGTTATATACTGTTGTTGCCCTCTAGCCCCATCTAGTGGCTGGAGAGACAAATATGCCCCAAGTATATTGTTTGAAGATGATCTCACCCATTCCCACCAGCTCGCACTCTCAAACAAGTGCATGCTGGGAAGCCAGACTCCATTTCCTTTAGCATCTGGAGAAGGCAGAAGCACATGGTCATCCAAGGACAAACCCACATCTCACACAGAGCATTGCTGGTGAGATTTAAATTGCTTGTATTTATTAATTTGTATGTTCAGCAGAAACCTTATACTGTCTATCTTGTATTTGGTTCTCATTGTATGTATTCCTATTTTCCCCAGCTTCACCATATCCTGTTCTTTCAATAAAGCATTCAGATCTACACAGACAGTCTGTTTTATTAGAGGATAGGTGGATTTAGCTGCATGTCGAGCTGCACACAGACTAATGTGTAGTGGGGACAGAACAGGTTGATTTGTACTAAGAACATCTTTTAAAACCCGAAATGGAAAGATTGGGGTCAAAGATTGCTTCCCAGTTTCTCTCTAGAAACTAGTGCAGCAAAATCTACAATTTATCATATTTTTAACAGATTATTCATAAAATGTACTTTTATTTTTAGTACAATATTTATGAAATGGTATTTAATGATATATTTGGGATGGTATGGAGAAGTGACAGAGAAAAACAGCATTTTTTTTGTGGAGATGGGAGGAGAAAAGTAATTGCTAACTGGAGAGAAAAGTATAATTCATTTAGTTACATAATTTATAACCAAAGGCTTCTGAGGGGGAGAGAGACAAGTGAAGAAATTCATATTGTGAAATCATGATGCATATTTTGTCACTTTTCATTACCAGAATTTGTAGCAGATGGACACTTTTAAATCCTATCCTTCAAGATAAATATACATTTTTTTAGAATAGATGACAAAATAATAAAAAAATCAAACCTCTATTAATAACATAAAACAATAATACTGGTAAGAAAATTAGAATCAAAAGCTGGTAGTTAAGAAAAAAGAGGTAGAGCCATCGACTGTGTCCATGGAAGTAAGAAGTAATGAATTATATAAAGAACGGAAAAGCAAAAGAAATACCTGTGCACACACATATGCTATGGTAAATCGTGGGAAGCCACAGCATGTAAGTATAAAAAAAACTGAATTTAAGACAATCACTCACAAAAAAGAATAAACAAGACAGGAAGAGAAAAAGTGTTGCATGCTGTGGCTTCTTTGCCGTTATTTCTTTTATCTGTGTTTATGTTCTCATACATACACACTATACAGTAAAAAATCCTGTGCAAAATGGAGCTTTCTCACTATGTCAACTTAGACTAAGGGTATCAAACTCGATTTCATTGAGGGCCGCATCAGGGTTATGTTTGACCTCGGAGGGCCTGGGGCAGGGCATACCCAGGGAGCATGGTCATGGTAGGCATGACACAGGACTCATGTCGGGGGGGGGGGGCACCTGGGGTGGCCAAGTGCCAAGACAGGACTTCTCTGAGATTCTCCCTCACTCTCATTATATGGTAATCCTCAAGTTACGAATGTAATAGAGCCTGCCAATTACATTTGTAACCTGAGTATTAATTTGATTGAATCACGTTAAATGAACATGATCACTCCCTGCTTTCCCCAATGCATTTGTTAATTGAATGCTCAGGTCATTAAATGCACATGAGGTATCTCAGAGTGGGGAAGAGCATGCAGGGCTTAGTGCTGGAGCAGGCCATCCAAGGCCTCCCCCAATCCACTGAGATACCTCATGCTCCCCTGAGGTCCCCACAATTGCTTCCTCCACCCCATCCTGCCCCGCTGGGTCTACACAGACTTTGCCTGCTTTGCTAGCATCTCAGATTCCATTTACTCCTCCCCACCCCATTTCCCATGGATTACCTACTTTTTGAAGATCTCCAGAAGAGGCTGACCCACTGGCAGAGAAGCCAAAGTGTTTTACTCAGATGATGGCAAAGCTGTAAGAATGTGAAATCTAAGGAAAACATTTTCACCAGCTTCTGAGTAAAAGAGTTTGGCTGGGGCCATGAAGCCAGCAGGCCTCTGGTAGTAGAAAAGGCCTGGACTGGGCCACATCAGCCTCCTGCTTCAGGGATTGAGGCAGCAGCAGCCAATCAATGAGGAGCTTACTTCCTTTGCCTCATCGGGCTGAACTGCAAGCCCGTTGTTGGTGGCTGCCACGTGCCAATCCCTGAAGCTGCTCATTCAAACTAGCCAGTCACCAGCCAGACTGGGCCCAAACTAAGTCTCCAGGCCCTCATGGCAGAGAAGCCGGTCTTTTATTCAGATGGGGAAAGCTGTTTTCCTTACATCTCATGTTCTTACAGCTTCACAAGCTTCTGAATAAAAGACTTTGGTTTCTCTGCCATGTGGGTCAGCCTCTTCTGGAGCTCTTCGAAAAGTAAGTACAGTAAAGCCATGGGAAATGAGGGGGGGGAGGGCCAGATGCAGCCCACAGAGGCTCCATTTTGGCCTGTAACAGGCCTGGGAGGCCTCCGGAGGCTCCATTTCAGCCGGTAACAGGCTGAAAAATACATGTTCAAACTTAACATTAAGATTTTCTTTCATTTACAAATATCAAACCAGTCAAAATCCATTCTAATTCCAATTTATTCATTAAGTTTAAGTCACTCCTTCCAGCTTGTCTTCATTGAGTAAAGGCTTTTTTTCCCTCTGGAATGTTTGTCAAGTAGTTCTAAGCTTCTCTTTTTCTCAAGGATTTCTCAACCTTGTTAATGTCCATTAGGAAGAAGTCCCAAACTTGTCCTTTTAGAAGTTGCAGATGTTCTTGCAGCTCTTCTTCCAATTGTGTTGGAAGGTTTATATTTAAATCATAATAAGAGCTGGTGTCAGGGTTATATTCCAAAATTGCAATTGACTTGTGAAATTGCCTCAATGGTTTGGTAACTTTCTACACATATTTGCATCTCTGAATAAGTTTGAGAAGTTTTGGGGGTTTTTTTTAACATCCTTGGAGCATAGCTGATCTATGAACTGGTGGATTTTATTTAAAGATTTTTCAAATACATCTCTAATAATTTGCTCCTCCATCTTCTTAATTTCCTCTTTAGTTAAAGAGTAACTTTTTTGTAAATAATTTTTATTGCTGGCCAATCAGGAATCATCAGAATCAAAAGCAGAAAGTTTTAGCCACCCACAGCAAAGCAGGCAAAGCTACAAAGTATTAAGAATAATAAATTAAAAGCAGAACCTTTTGCCCTTATATTTTTCCATCAACTTTTTACTAAAAAGAAGATAGTCCCCACTTCCTTATTTTGCCTTGCCTTAGCAGCCTTCTTCCTTGTTGTTTAACACTGAAGAAATCCGCAAAATGATGCAGATCTTCAAAAAGGAGTAACAGGCTGTGGCTAAAGAGAGCGTCTTTTAGCTTAATAAAGATTAATAGTTCTTAAAAATGATTAAGAAATGAAAGTCACAACTTACTGTCCATTTGAAAAATAAATTCTAAAATGGCTGTTTCTTCAACAATGAACTGATTGCAGCCCTGTTCCCCTCCCAGCTTTCGCCACACAGGTTGCTTCGAAGCGTAACTCCTGAAGCTACTTACAGACATTTGCTGTATAGGGAGGATATTGAAGGATGATTCTAGGAAAGGCTACAGCCCAGTTGAAAAGGCTACAGCCCAGGGTAAAAACCTTTCAGAGATCCACCCATGCATGTGTAGTCAGTTGGCCATCTTTTCACCAGAAGTGTTAGAACTGAATCTTGATTCTAAAATCAAAGCTCATGCTCATTAATACAGTTCAAAGTCTCTGACAGTTAATTCAGATGTCCCAATTTATATTCTCTTTGCTACAAATCTACAATTTCTATATTTTCCACAGAAATTCATCTTCCATTTTCCACAGGTGCTTCATAATGGCAACCAGATATTTATATTCTCTCTTGAACTAGGAAGTTTATATACTGTTGGGAAGCAAATACCCCAATCAAGGAACTATCAACAGAAAAACAAGCTAACAGTAAAAACAGCCCAATCAAGGAACCACCAGGACCATTCCCACCAACATTGACAGGGCAAGCAACCAGTAATAAAATGAGAGCAAACCACACAGTGAGGACAATTAATCAGTGGAACAGCTTGCCTTCAGAAGCTGAAAGTGCTTCATCACTGCAGGTTTTTAAGAAAAGACAGGACAGCCACCTAACTGAAATGGTATAGGGTGTTCTGCTTGAGCAGGGGGTTGTACTAGAAGACCATCCAGCTCTATTCTGATTGATTGATTGATGATGTTACCAAGTTTGGTAATGAAATGTCTGCAAAAAAACAATCAAGCTCATTAAGCTCAAGTGAGCACCCCACAGTTCAGCCCTGAGCTACAAATACACAATCCTGAGCTACAAATACACAAATATTACTGCATGAAACCAGAGCTGGACAAGACTATTGCACTGCACTAGCTACAAAATAAATTAGTCATTATTACAAACTATCAGTTCTGCCATCGTTGGCTTTGTGCCTTGCCGGCATCCTGTCATCAAATGTTAGGAGGGAGGGGGGCAAGAGAACAAATGGGCAATAAATATGTATGGGGCACATATGGGAAATAGGGAAGGGGTGGTGACATCTTCACAGAGACCAGAAGAACCAGCCTGTGCTAGTCTTCAAGGCCACAAAGCCTAAGAATGGAATGTGGATTGCTCCAAGCAGTAAAAGAACCTATCACTTCAACCAAATGGGTCTTTCTTTCCTAAGGGATCTGACTGGGGCAGGCCTGACATTAGGCTAGGACTGCAATATTGGTCAGCCCGGAGAGACATCTACCATGGGGACCATGCACATGATGTTGGCTCACAAGAGCAACCAGGAGGAGGTTCAGGTTTGGAGGGAAGCAAAACAAAGAAGTCCCAAAGCCACTGGCCTCCGAGCAGAGCCCATGCCAATGTTCTACTGGCTGCTTCAAGTGCAGAAAGGAGGGACATTGAGCTGCTGAATTTCACATGTCCAGCCCAAAAAGCACCATTGGGACCTGCCAAGAAACCGGTGAAGCCGATGCCAAGAACCTGGGAGATGGGACTGGAGGTTGTTGGTTCACTCCATCACCCAAAGATGGAGACACTGATTCAGATGACAGCCTCTTGGTAAGTTGCTCAGTGATCCCAGTACCCATTCTCATAGTTGGAATGGGTGGTGTCATCTTCAGGGTGCAAAGGGAAGGTGGTATTCTTCCTCGGGCTGCACCGGATGCCTGGTCGGCCCTGCCCTAGTTGAGAAAGTTTGTACTCGTGAGTAAACAGCTTATCATTACTTGCTAAGGCTGGATCAGAACAACCAGGGGCCAAGTTGCCCAAGCCCAAACTGCATTCCATGACCCCTAGAGAATTCGAGGAACTCTGGGCATTCATAGACAAAAATCTAAAGCACAGCTTCAAATAACCTATCAGACCATGGGTAGCTGTTCCGGTTCTATTTCAGGAAAAGAAGGACGGGTCACTTCGTCTATTGTGGGATGAACATCATTTGCATTGAAAACATCTACTCACTGCCCCTAATGAAGGACATGCTAGCCCATTTGGCAAAGGGGACCATTTTTACCAAACTGGATTTGCAGGAAGCATATTTACTAAGTTAGAATCAAGGAAGGAGATGGTTTTCAGTTGCCTCCTGGGGTGTTTCCAATTCTCCCCCTCAAACTTCAAGGCATCCCTGCTGCATTTATGCAGCTGATAAACAAAGTACTGCATTAAGACCTGTATAAGGGCTTCTGGTCTCTTTGGATGACATTTTGATTTATATGAAACCGTGGTGGAACATGTGAAACTGGTCAGGGGTATGCTCAAGAAACTCTGGCCACCCAATTATATGCTAAGCTGTCCAAATGTGAATTCCACCAAAGCAAAATTGATTATCTAGGGTATTTCATTTCCCACAAAGGGATAGAAACAGAGGTGAAATCTAGCCGGTTCGCACCGCTTCGAAACCTGTGCTGACTTCTAGTTATTACTTTACTCATTTCTAGATCTTGGCAGATCTGTTTTTTGATTATCTTTTCCAGTATCTTCTCGGGTATTGGTGTTAGGCTGATTGGTCTGTAGTTTTCTGGGTCTGTTCCCCCCACTTTTTTTGGAAGATGGGAACCACATCAGCTCTTTTCCAGTCCTCTGATTGCTCCCTGGTGCTCCATAATTTTTGAAATATATGGTACAGTGGTTCTGAGATGACATCTGCCAACTCCTTTAGAACTCTGGGATGTAATCCGTCAGGTTTGCAGTGGTTTATATTCATCAAAGTCATACAGGTGTCCTTTTTCCATTTTTTTGCTTATTTCAACTTTTATTTCTAGTCTGTATTTTACAGTTATATTTTTGGTAGGTTGGGCTATAGTTTCTTTTTGCGTGAAAATTGATGCAAAGAATGAGTTAAGCAGCTCTGCTTTCTCTCAGCTTCCTATTACTTCCTTGTCGTCTTCTGTCTCTAGTGGACCGACTGTTTCCTTGATTTTTTTCTTGTTATTTATATGTTGGAAGAAACTTTTTTTATTATCTTTGACTTTTGTTGCAGGTCTTTGTTCATTCTGAGCCTTTGCTTTCCTGACTTCATCTTTGTAAATTCTGGCTATCTGCCTTAGTTATGTGTCTCTCCATTTTTTGTACTTGTCCTTTTTATCCTTTAGTTTATTAGAGAGATCTTTGTGCAGCCATGCTGATTTCTTATTGTATTCCTTGTTTTTCTTTTTCAGTGGTATTGTGTTGGACTGGGCTTTTATGATTATATTTTTCAGGGTTTCCCAAACTTCTTAAGTTTTCCTCTTTAGGATTTTCATCCAAAGAATCTTTCCCAAGTTCTCTCTGAGTTTGTTAAAATCAGCTCTTTTAAAATCTAAGACTCTGGTATCACTGTGTTCTATTGCTTTTGTTTGCATTATGTTGAATTCCAGTATGACATGGTCACTCTCAGAGGTGAAATCTAGCCGGTAGGAAAAATTTTGATTGGTTCAGAGAACCGGCAAATATCACCTCTGGCTGGCCCTGCCCCTGCCTGCCTGCTCACCGCTCGCCCCGCGCGGCGTCCATGTGCAGCCTATCTAGCTGCCCACCGCACGGCCCCTGGAGCTTGCCTGGCGCCGCCGTCGCTTCCATCCCTCCACTCCCCATGTGGCGTCCATGTGCGGCCTAGCTAGCCACACACACACACCCACGGCCCCCGGAGCTTGCCTGGCGCCACCACCGCGGCTTGCTTCGCTTCCCACCTAGTGCTGCGTCCTCACGCGGCCTAGTTAGCCCCCCCCCCTGGTCCCTGGAGCTTTCCACACTCACCCTGGGAACTTCAGCCGCTGAAAATGCCTGCCAGTTGAATGGAGATGGATTCCCAGGATCGAAAGTATTTCTCAGTGTAGGGCAGGCTGAGGCAGCAGATTGCAGAAAGA